>PVKV010028370.1:0-25087 GCA_004027835.1 Alouatta palliata | reverse complement strand
AGGCACGTGCCACCATGCCCAGCTAACTTTTGTATTTTTAGTAGAGACGGGGTTTCACCATGTTGACCAGGGTGGTCTCGATCTCTTGACCTCGTGATCCACCCGCCTCGGCCTCCCAAAGTGCTGGGATTACAGGCTTGAGCCACCGCGCCCGGCTTCTTTTTTTTTTTTTTTTTTTTGAGACAGAGTCTCGCTCTGTCACCTACACTGGAGTGCAATGGCGCAATCTCGGCTCACTGCAACCTCTGCCTCCTGGGTTCAAACAATTCTCCTGCCTCAGCCTCCCGAGTAGCTGGGACTATAGGCGCCTGCCATCACACCTGGCTAATTTTTATATTTTTAGTAGAGACGGGGTTTTACCATATTAGCCAGGATGGTCTTTATCTCCTGACCTTGTGATCTGCACATCTGCTGGGATTATAGGAATGAGCCACCGTGCCCAGCCACATGGCATGTTTAAGAAACCATGTGAGACCACCCTGGCCAACATGGTGAAACTCATGTCTCTACTAAAATACAAAAAAATGTAGCCGGGCATGGTGGCAGCTGACTATAATCCCAGCTACTTGGGAGGCTGAGGGAGGAGAATCCCTTGAATCCAGGAGGTAGAGACTGCAGTGAGCCGAGCTGCAACACTGCACTCCAGCCTGGGTGACAGAGGGAAATTAAGCCTCAAAAAAACAAAAAACAAAAAACAAAAAACAAAACAAAACAAAATGGGTGTGGTGGCTCACGCCTATAATCCTAGCACTTTGTGAGGCCAAAGCAGGAAGATCATGAGGTCAGGAGTTCGAGACCAGCCTGGCCAACACAGTGAAACCCCATCTCTACTAAAAATACAAAAATTAGTTGGGTGTGGTGGCGCGCACCTATAGTCACAGCTATTTGGGAGGCTGAGGCAGAAGAATCGCTTGAACTCGGGAGGCAGAGGTTGCAGTGAGCCGAGACTCTGCCTCAAAAAAAAAAAAAAAGAAAAGAAAAAAACAAGCTGGGACAGGCATGGTGGCTCATGCCTCTAATCCCAGAACTTTGGGAGGCTGAGGTGGGTGGATCACTTGAGCCCAGGAGTTTGAGACCAGCCTGGGCAACACATGGAGACCCCATCTCTACAAAAAATAAAAACATTAGCCAGGCATGGTGGTGCGCCCCTGTAGTCCTGGCTACTCAGGAGGCTAAGGGGAGAGGATTGCTTGAGCCTAGGAGGTTGAGTGAGCAGTGAGGAGGTTGAGTGAGGAGGTTGAGTGAGCAGTGAGCTGTAATGTGCCACTTCACTCCAGCCTGGGCAATAGAGTGAGGCCTTGTCTCAAAAACAAAAAACAAAAAAGCAACTGGACATTTGGTGTATGTGTGATTATTGTGCTGATTGGTTAGGCTGGGTCCAGACTAGAAAGATCCTAATACTGAAGAAATGACGTTATCCTAGTAGTCAACAGCAGTGAGTGCTCATGTGCAGCCTGGCATGTTTATGATGTTGTTTCAGAAAGATCCCCTCGGAAAGAGGATGAAGTTGTTCTTGGAAGATAAATGGGGGATAAGAAAGAGGAAAAAAATAGCAAGCTCACCAGTCCACAGTTAGGAAAACTTTTTTCCATTTAATACTAGACTTTCAAGGATTGAGATGCAAGCTTTGTATGCAATTACATCCAATGTTAAAATTGGTAATACATAATTTACAAAGATTAACATCAAAACAATCATCTATTTAGATATGCTTTTGTAAAAAGGAAATATATTAGCAGCATTTATATTTTCCGCAATCACACAGCCTACAGACATGCAGACTAACTCTGTATCTATTTGCAGTGATGTAGTGCTTTGCCCCGCATTTCAAACACCAAAACCCACCTGGCAGCTGGGGGGTTCTTTTTATTTCGTTATTATAAAATAACTGAAAAATAAAAAAAGGCATTAATTTCTACACCAGTAAGAAAAAACAAGTTTTTGCACTTACCTAACATTTGATTGTCTAAAAAACATTTCAGTTTTTTTTAGTCTTTCAACAAAAGAAAGATAAAATGACAGAGCGTAGTGTCTTTTGCTTCTGTTCTCGAATTTTACAAAGTTTTTTTTCTTTTTTGTCTTTTTTAAAATTTTAGTGTTTAACACTATAAAGGAAACATTGAATTTTAATCTCTTTCTTGTCATTTTCTCACTTTTGACTAAAAGAAGACCCCCAAAGTGCCCCTAGTCCCACCTCCCTCCCACCCACTCCCTGCAATGAAAAACAAAAGAAACCACTCAAACGGGCTTGGACATGCGATTTTTCCAGCTCCACATGTGAGAGTATCTTATACCCAGGTCTCTTAGTAATGTACAGTGCTTCTCTACAGTAAGAAAATACTCCAAACTATTTTCTTAATTCTTTTTTAATAAAATATTTATTTTGCTTTTTTTCTCTGCTCAAGGGGATCACTGGCATCCCCTATCTCTTTTGTTTTTTCCTCAAGAATGACACAGAAAGGAGAAAAAGAAAAAAGATTCAATGGAATGGAAGGTGGTCAATGTGTCTACCTAAACAAGTCAGAGCATCGTCACCATAAGGGGAAATGTACAATTAGGACAGCATTGGTCCAATATTAGAAAAAAGTAATGGGGACATGTTTACTATTGTATTGCTTACCAATCACGCAGCAGATGTGTGTATATATGTACATACACACACACACACACACACACACACACACATATATATATACACACACAACTTGGCACATTTAAAAACCATCTTTTCTCTTATAAGAACATCTAAAACGTATATGCATATGTATGTCTGAAAAGACAACAAAGCTTTTTAAATTTTATTTTTAAAGAGACAGTATAGTCTGGTAACTTCTGGTCAAGAGAGTAGGAAGGAAGGAGACACCCTGGATATACCTCCTGATGTCATTCAGGAGGGTGAGGGAAGATGGGACTAGGGGTGAAGAGAAATACACTGTCTCTTTAAGAAAGGGACATTGAAAACTGTACAATTAAGAAAACAAGAGTAGTGTTTTCAATTGATAATCTACACTCACAACAAATACTCTGATAGGTGAATACTGCTGAACAGTTTATGTAGTGACTTTTGTTATGGGGGTGGTTTTAGAGTTATTTTTATGTAGGTTTTAAAATTATTTTATTTAGAACTGAATCTCCATTTGCACGGCACAGCAGACACACAAGAACTACAGCGCACTAAAAACAGCATGTGTGCTGGCGGGGGCCTGGCTTTCTCATTAGAAAAAAAAATGTTTGACAGGTTATGAAGGGTAAAACAAAAATAATTGTAAGAACTACTGTGCCCTTCTGACCCCATGGGGGCCTTCCCTATCCCATGATTCCATTTTGGGGAGTAGAGGTAAGGAAGGGGCAGCAGTTACAAGTGCTTTGAGCTGTCAACTCACATTTTTACTTTGACCTGGTTGGGCAAGAAAGGAGAGAGAAATTTCCCTCGTCAGGTATCGGGGAAGAAGCCCCAGCTACTGTTTCTGTTTTAGGTCTCTGGCGTAGCTCTTGGAGCCAATAGAGAATAGACTGGGTAGGAATAGGAATCCTGGCCCTATCCCTTTGGATTTTGAGTTATACCTGGGTATAGGAAGTAGCTTCTTAGCAATGCCTGTGGGATCTGAGGATGACAGAAAAACCCAAGCTGTGGGGAGGGGCAAATGCTATAAAGTACCAGTAGGTTCTGGTCATCCCCAATGTGGTCCTCCCTCCCTCCTCTCTACATTATTAACCCTTCAGGTGAAGCAATGGAGAGGAAAATTAATTAACCTGAACTGTCTTGGACAGAACCCCTTCCTCTCCCTCTCCACCAGCTCCAAGGCTTATTAAGTACCTAATGTCAACAACATGGCCCTATTCCCCTTGCCCGGATGGACCCTTCCCACCCCTGTCTATACCCAGAGAGCAGGAGGCAGGACTGATTAGCTCCACTGGATCCCAGATGCTTGAGGTTCTCATTCTTTGAGGTTCACTTTCGAAAGCTGTTTTCTGGGATAAACAAAGTACGCCTTCGCAGTTTCCTGCCTGATCCTTCCTCCAGCAAGTAGGTCACATCAATGGCTGAAAACAGAACCAAGGAGGCTCATCAAAATACCACTCTCCTACTCCTTATTCCAGATTTGAGCTCTAAGGAGAGCACAGGAACTCAATGAATGATTCCTTTTCTGACCTATAAGCAATTTAGACCATCCTCCAGCCCCACATGAAAAAGGTGGTTCTTTAGAGGAGATTCCTCTCACCTTCCAGTTTCACTCCCGAGATATAACTAAAAGCAAGCCTAGGAAAGAACTGTACCATTTTCTTAGAATACTTTAGATGCTGGTCCAGTAATTACTATTTCTTCCCATTCTCTTTCAGTTTGCATTTATCTTAAACCCTAGATATGAGCCTGATTCTTCTTACCATTTTTTCCAGGGATTTTTTCAAGGAGATTGAGCAAGATCTGGTTGAGTCGTTCCCGTTGGTTGTGCCGTCGTTCCTCAGGGGTACAGGTTGATTGGGGTTCTTGACTACTTTCCTCTGTTTTTTTTTCACCCTCACTGACATTAGCAGTGGCCCCTTCCCTTTCTGGCTCCTCCAGGCTGGGTATCTCATTGGCTGCTTGCTCTTGACTGGCTAGAACCTCTTCAATCAAGGGTAGAGCGTCATCCTCCTGGCCCAAGTCTTTTAGGGGTGGCTTTGAGCGCTCGGACTTCCAGGATGATCTGCCAGAAGGATATTTGAATTTAGTGCAAGACACTTGAGGAGGAAAGGGGGATGAAAGGTAGAAAGCCTCAGGATGGTTTGAGTTCCTGGAGTCCAGCAGAGCCTTGGCTTGAGGTAGGAAACCTGACTCTCTTCTTCACTTTATTATTATTTGAACAAATCACTATTTTTACCTGAAATTTAATTTTATTTGTAAAATTTAACTTTTATTATTTCCTCTCAGGAATATGCACAAATGATATAGGAATCTATAAAATATACAAGGGCTAATAAAATTGTTTGGTGGTTTTTTTTTTTTTTTAATTGAATGATGCGTCACCATGTTACTGAATGTTTGGTGGTTCTAAATGATTGCTTCATGACTATAGTATGGCACAACCCTGTGATGCCAATAATCCAACTATGATAATAAATATTTAAATGATTTTAAATTTTCCTGATTCCCTTTTTAACATCAATAGTTTAATATTTTTTCCCTTATGGTAAGCTACTGGTGTAGCTAAAGCAGTTGTTATGTCCCCATTCAACAGAAAAGGAAATTGAAGAAAAAGCCTCTGTCATCTTTCTTCAGGAGTAATCCTCATGTACAAAATAAGCAAAAATAAATTATTACAAACCCACAGTTCATTGCTCAGTGAAAACTGTACTCCTGGCTATATCTGTTCCTTGATAGAGGCACCAAGAGCTGATATGCTTTGAGGTAATGGGGGAAGCTTACAGACAACTAAAAGAAACTTTTCTGGGTCTGGAGTTCTGTTCCAAATCTCTGTCTCTACTACTTGCACACCTCTCTGTTGCTCCAACTAAGACTCCATAATGGGACCACATCTACTGAAGTTTAGTTCTTCCATAGTGCTGACACTACACTGGGCTACTCTGTGGAGAATACCCACTCCCAGAAATGGAGCTGAGTGGGTAGTTGTTTTCTTGCTTCATTCAAGTTCTTGGTCAATCCCTTAGGATCCTCATACCCCCTCATGGGACTTACCGTCCTCCATTCCTCTTGTAGTTGTCTGGGACATAATGAGGCTGCAGAGAAGAAAAGGAAGAGGTAAGCATATTGCAGAAGCTGGGAAAGCTAGCTCTCCTCTGCAGCAACTCAAGATAAGGAACATAGTAGGGCTGAAGACAAGCTGGGTGACCATGTTTTAAGATGAGAAATTTAGTACTTCTATTAATATGCAGGCCATAATGATTATCAAAAATTTGTACTCCCAGGGTGACAATGAAAGGGATAAGCACACAATTTTCTCTACCCCATTTCACCTTTTATTGATTTATTTTCTTTTTTAGAGACGGAGTTTCACTCTTGTTGCCCAGGCTGGAGTGCAATGGTGTGATCTTGGCTCACTGCAACCTCTGCCTCACAGGTTCAAGTGATTCTCTCGCCTCAGCCTCCCGAGTAGCTGGGATTACAGGTGCCTGCCACCATACCCGGCTAATTTTTATAGTTTTAGTAGAGACGGGGTTTCACCATGTTGGCCACATGGTCTCAAACTCCTGACCTCAGGTGATCCACCCACCTCAGCCTCTCAAAGTGCTGGGATTACAGGCATGAGACACCGTGGCCGGCCCCATTTCACCTTTTAAATACAGTCATATGTCACTTAACAATGAGGATATGTTCTAAGAAATATGTCATCAGGGCTCTCTTCTAGTGGCCCACCCTCCCTGCTCTCCCTCCCTCCCCTCCCCACTCCCTTCCCCTTTCAAAAAAGAAAAAAAAAAGAAGTATGTTATCAGGTGATTTCATTGTTATGAAAATATCATAAAGTGTCCTTACATAAACCTACATGGTATAGCCTACTATACACCTAGGCTATTTAGTATAGCCTATTGCTCCTAGGCTCAAAGCTATATAGCACAGCATGGTACTGAATACTGTAGGCAGCTGTAACACAATGGTAAATATTGTGTATCTGAATATAGAAAAGGTAATACATTGCAGTATGTTATGACAGCTATGACATCACTAAATGATAAGAAGGAATTCTTCAGCTCCATTATAATCTTATGGGATCACTGCTGTATACACAGTCCAGTGTTGACTGAAACATGTTGCACATGACCATAGTTAAGGTTGAGGTTTCAAAGCTAATCAGTAAGCTACCGATTGGGCAAGCAAGACCAAATAAGTATAGATGTGAGGAAAGATCTGGTGGTTGGCAGATAATACAAAAGACGGTTTGGAAAATAAAAAAAAAATAATAGGGGGCCGGGTGCGGTGGGTCACTCCTGTAATCTCAGCACTTTGGGAGGCTGAGGCGGGCAGGTCACCTGAGGTCAGGAGTTCAAGACCAGCCTGGCCAACATGGTGAAACCCCATCTCTACTAAAAAAAAAAATAAAATAAAAAATTAGTTGGCCGTGGTGGTGGGCACCTGTAATCCCACCTACTCTGGAGGCTGAGGCAGGAGAGTCGCCTGAACCTGGGAGGTAGAGAGGTCGCACTGAGCCGAGATTGTGCCATTGCATTCCAGCCTAGGACAGAACAAAACTCTGGCTCAAAAAAAAAAAAAAAGGAGAACAGGTAAAATAGGAATGTTATCGGTTTGTTTTCTGGTTAGATTTTTTTTTTTTTTTTTTTGGGGGAGTCGTGCTCTGTTGCCAGGCTGGAGTGCAGTGGCATGATCTCGGCTCACTGCAATCTCCGCCTCCTGGGTTCAAGTGATTCTCCTGCCTCAGCCTCCCAAGTAGCTGGGATTACAGGCACATGCCATTACACCCAGCTAATTTTTGTATTTTTAGTAGAGAGGGGGTTTCACCATGTTGGCCAGGATGGTCTCTATCTCCTGACTTCGTGATCTGCCCACCCTGGCCTCCCAAAGTGCTGGGATAACGGGCGTGCGCCACTGTACCCGGTCCTGGTTAGATTATTTCTAAGTTCAGGGTGACAGCTATAAATTCCGGCAGGACCACTAAAAGAAGACTCGATGAGGAGCTCAGCCAGGGTTTTATCAGAGCAAACAGATGAATGGATGGTCAAAATCTTTATGGAATGAATGACCCAACATAGTTGGCACACTGTTCTCAACAATTTGAAAGAAAAAATACACAGGAAAAAGCCTGAAAATGAAAATAACAATGGTTATTTTCTGGAGAGTGGAGTAATACATGTTATTTTTTTCCTCTTAATGTTTCTAATTTTTTTTTTTTTTTTTTTTTTTTGAGACGGAGTTTCGCTCTTGTTGCCCAGGCTGGAGTGCAATGGCGCGATCTCGGCTCACCGCAATCTCCGCCTCCTGGGTTCAAGCAATTCTCCTGCCTCAGCCTCCTGAGTAGCTGGGACTACAGGTACACGCCACCACGCCCAGCTAATTTTTGTATTTTTAGCAGAGACGGGGTTTCACCACGTTGACCAGGATGGTCTCGATCTCTTGACCTCATGATCCACCCGCCTCGGCCTCCCAAAGTGCTGGGATTACAGGTGTGAGCCACCGCGCCCGGCCTAATTTTTTTTTTTTTTTTTTTTTTTTTTTGAGACACGGTCTCTATCACTTGGGCTGGAGTGCAGCGGCACAGTCAGCTCACTGTAACCTCAAACTCATGGGCTCAAATGATCCTCCTGCCTTGGCTTCCCAAAGTGCTGAGACTGCATGTGTGAGCCACCACGATGTTTATATAATAAACACCACTACCACAAATTTTATATAATTATGTTTTCCATATTTAATGCAGGCATAAAAAGAAAAAGCTGAATTACTTTCTGTGAAGGTTCTTCTTTTACAGGTGTGTCCTCAATGAGAGAGAGGAAAAAAAGGAGTTTTTCAGAGTTCTTGCTTCTCAAAATTATCGGTGTGAAAGACAACACAAAACAAAAACCTACAGATGTGGGGCTCGCCAGCAAAGATTAAACAGAGGAAAGAGAAAAGAGGAAAGGTGTAACGTTTTAATCAACATTTTCTGAGAGACAGTCTACGTGAGAAAATGTACTTAGGCTGTTCCAATGTCCCAAATAAAGACAGAGATTTCCACAGTTTGGGATGGAATTTGGATGAAGAAGCAGAGAGCTATGTAAAGATTTTCAATCTGTGAATTTCATGCATGAACCAGATTGTCCTAACGTGCAGTGCTAAGAAAGGAAGGAGACTCACCGAGAAATCTCTTTTGGGAGTGAGCTTCTTGGGGAAGTGATCAAAAGCATAGGGTTTGGTGCAGACAGGATAGCGGTTCCGGTGGATCTTGTAAAACAGGTGTGCTGACTTGTCAAGCCGATAATCACAGATGTACACATCTTGTTCCTTCACTCCTTTAGGTCTCCCTATGGGTCCAACCAGTGTTAAGGAATCCTATTTCCCCATTTCTCCCCCTGAGCTGCCCAATGAGCCCACACGCACCATGAAGAGAGCAGCTAGACCCTTAAAACCTACACAGTAGCTATTTAGAGAGGCAGAACAACTAAGTATTTGGTTGATGCAGGAGAAAGAGTTCCCAGACACCAGTGTCAACAAAGGAAAAAATAAATATAGTAACTTCATGGAGCTGAAAAAGACAATATTTAAATAAAAAAGAAAAAAATATATATATAATAAATAGCAGAATGGATGGAAATAAACCAGGAATGTATACTGAGAGCTGCAGGAATGTGTGACAAAGTATTTTGAGGGAAAAACAGAGCAGATTATGAATGAATTACAAGGAAAGAATGGAGGTATAAATTTGAGGGAAGCAAATTTGTTAATGAACACTTTTTTTTTTTTTTTTTGAGACAGAGTCTTGCTCTGTGGCCAGGCTGGAGGGCAGTGGCACGATCTCGGCTCACTGCAACCTCTGCCTCTGAATTATTTTCTGTGAAGGTTCTTCTTTTACAGGTGTGCTCTCAATGAGAGAGAGGATAAAAAGGTTCCCAGTTTCAAGCAATTCTCTTGCCCCAGCCTCCCGAGTAGCTGGAATTATAGGTGTGCGCCATCACACCCAGTTAATTTTGTATTTTTAGTAGAGACGGGGTTTCACCATGTTGGCCAGGATGGTCTCGATCTCCTGACCTCCTGATCCGCCCACCTTGGCCTCCCAAAGTGCTGGGATTACAGGCATGAGCCACCATGCCTGGCTGTAAATGAACACTTTTTCACTGAGACAAGGAGGACTCATCAGTGTCACAGAGCTGCAAGCAGTGTGTCAGATTTGGAATGGAATACATATTCTTTTAGACTATTTTGCTATGATTCTGAGAGAACAGGCTAGACTACTGAACTCTGCTAATAATGATAAATAACATATTGAGCTTTTACTGTAAGCCATAAACTGGGCTGAATGCTTTTTAGATTATTTTATATAATCTTTAAAAAACTCTTTAAAACAGATACTAATCCTTATTTTCAATGGGAAATTGATACTTAGATTAAGTAAATTCCCCAAGGGAACACAGATAAAATGTCGTGGAGCTGGAATTTGAAATTAATACACAGTATTAACAAAATTAACTAAATTTAATAAAAAGGAATGAACATTTACTGAGTGCTAAGCACTAGGTAAAGGAAAGGAAAAAATATAGTATACCTCTCTGAAGTTTCATAGCTAGCCTTGGAGAATCTTTCATCATATACAGACAATAAGAATGGGGTGGGCAATGAACAGGAGATACGAGGTCATGTTTTTTTTTGAGGCAGGGTCTCACTCTGTTGCCCAGGTTGCAGTGCAGTTGTGCGATCCTGGCTCACTACAATCTCTGCCTCCCAGGCTCAGCAATCCTCACAGTAGCTGGGAGCTACAGACCTGTGCCACCAGGCCAGCTACAGAGACAGGGTTTTGCCATATTGGGCAGGCTGGTCTCCAACTCCTGGGGTCAAGTGATCTGCGTGCCTCGGCCTCCCACAGTGCTGGGATTACCAGCATGAGCCACTGCACTTGGCCGAGGTCAAGGTCATTTTTTAACTAGGCCAGATCACTTACCTTTACAATATGTATAAAGGTCCAACACACAACAGGTTCCCACTACAGCCTCCAAGGGAATGATTTCATAGAGTGGCACCCGAAACAGTTCGTTATGATAGAACCGACGGGATGGAGAGTGGTGTGTTTCATGGGGACGGAAATAATGGTGACCAAAGGCAAACCGTTCCTCTCTGAAAAAAGGAAAAGTGAGAAGGGAGAGGTTTAGTTGATTAGCAAGATCCTGGTGAATATTCAGCTCTGCTGGTTCAGTACAGCTGGAAGAAAAAGACAGGACCTCAGCACATACTTTTCATTCTTCCATAGCTTCTCAATGCGAAAGATGTCAAGCTTATCTCGGTTAATGTGAGATAATAGTCGATAGGACTGACGGACTGGGTGGCCATCAGGGGTGCGCCGACTGTCTCTCATCAGATACACACAGTCACCTAGGAAGATACAGAACACAGAATAAAGATAAGATGATTCCTGTATAGATTCTGTTAGGCATCTGTTTATCTGACCCAGGGTCTACACAGAGTTCATAATCTGAAACAGTATAAATATAGAGAGCTAAAAGCAGCAGTATAAGTGATGATAATCAATTTTAGACTATGATAACAACAAAAGGGAGGTCCTCTATTTCTTGAGCTTCCTATGTGTTTTTCCCAGGCTTAAAATTAACTTTATAACACGTCTATCATTTCAAATTAGTATTCTTTAGTGGAGAGGTGATACATGTAAGCACAAGGACTAGAGGATATAAAAATTTATATTCTATTGCTATTAAAGGCCGTATGGAGACAATGACTATTATGGAGACAGCAGAGACTTCCTACTATTCAGAAAGGTCAGCTCTGACAAGTAGGGTTAGTTCCTGTGTACGTACCCTGACGAAGCAGCAAGTCATCTCGGAGCAAACAGATGAAGTAGACACAGCCAGGTTGGGCATAGTGGGGCCGAGGGATCATGGGAACCTCCTGATAGAAGCAGAAAGCCAATTTATAAGGGCTGGAATCACTACATTTAGCCTACTTACTTCTCTTCAGGAGAGAAAAGGAACTAATCCCTAGAATTCTCAATCAATCAAGATTTACTGTTTTGTCATTTTAATATACCAGAGATACACAAAAAAAGATGAAAGCAACTAGAGTTGTTAAACCTGGAAAAGTGAAGGTAGAGGACAAAACCGACAGGCTAAGTATCTCAATCTACGTTTTATGAAGCACTAATTGTGTAGTTCCTCTATGTTTTCTAGGGGCCATATGAAAATGTGTGAAGGGAGACTTCAATTATTACAATGATTGGGGTATGCTACTGGTACTTAGTGCCCAGGGTCCAAGAAAGCCAAAGCATTCTGAAATGCATCCCTCACAACAAGAACTATTCACCTAAACATGACAAGAGCAACAATGTTAAGAAATACTGCCTAAATCTCTTCTTTTTTAGAAGTGACTTGCCCCAAATCACACATATAAACATAGTAGTGCCAAGCCAAAAACCACTAAATGACTCAGGCAAGTCACACTCACCCTTTCTCCTGTCAAGTGAGTCTAACATTAACCTTTGCTGATTCTGAGTCCAGTGCTCTTTTCACTTAAACCACTGTCCACATAATGTTAAATCACATAAATAACATTAAGGGTACCAAATTCTGGATTTTGTAAGCTATTCCTTTGACGGACATCTGAAAGGAATAGCTTATTATTAAAACCTTAGTTTTGGGAGCCGGGCGCAGTGGCTCATGCCTGTAATCCCAGCACTTGGAGAGGCATGAGGTGGGTAGATCACAAGGTCAGGAGATAGAGACCATCTTGGCCAACATGGTGAAATCCCAACTCTACTAAAAATACAAAAATTAGCTGGGTGTTGTGGCGTGCGCCTGTAGTCCCAGCTACTTGGGAGGCTGAGGCAGGAGAATCGCTTGAACCTAGGTGGTGGAGGTTGAAGTGAGCTGGGATCACACCACTGCATTCCAGCCTGGAGACAGAGTGCGATTCTGTCTCAAAAAAACAAAAACAAAAACAAAAACAAAACCCTTTGTTTTGGCTGGGTGTGCTGGCTCATGCTTGGAATCCCAGCATTTTGGGAGGCCAAGGTAGGTGGATCACCTGAGGTCAGGAGTTTGAGACCAGCCTGGCCAACAAGGTAAAACCCCGTCTCTACTAAAAATACAAAAATCTTTTTGATTTGGGTAGGCAAAAAAAAAAAAAAAAAAAAAAAAATTAGCCAGGCATGGTGGCCGGTGCCTGTAATCCCAGCTACTCAGGAGGCTGAAGGAGAATCACTTGAATTGCCTGAACCCGGTGTGGGGAGATTGCAGTGATTCAAGATCGCACCACTTCACTCCAGCCTGTGCAAAAGAGCAAAACTCTGCCTCAAAAACAAACAAACAACCCCCCATCCCACACACACACACACACACAAAAACCTTAGTTTTTCTTTTGTTGTTGTTGTTGTTGTATTTATTTTTTGAGGGACAGTCTCGCTCTGTCATCCAGGTTGGAGTGCAGTGGCTCGATCTTGGCTCACTACAACCTCTGCCTCCTGGGTTCAAGCAATCCTCTTGTCTCAGTCTCCGAAGTAGCTGGGACTACAGGTGTGCACCACGAGCTAATTTTTGTATTTTTATTAGAGACAGGGCTTCACCATGTTGGCCAAGATGGTCTCAATCTCTTGACTTCATGATCTGCCTGCCTTGGCCTCTAAAACTGCTGGGATTACACGCGTGAGTCACCATGCCTGGCTTTTGTTTTTCTTTTTTTAGAGACAGAGTCTTGCTCTGTTGCCCAGGCTGGAGTGCAGTGGCACAATCTCAGCTCACTGAAATCTCCACCTCTCAGGTTCTAGGAATTCTCCTGCCTTAGTCTCCCAAGCAGCTAGGATTACAGGCGCACACCACCATGCCCGGCTACCGTTTTTTTGTATTTTAGTAGAGATGGGGTTCCACCGTGTTGCCCAGGCTGGTCTCGAATGCCTGAGCTCAGGGAATCCCCCTACCTCAGCCCTCGAAAGTACTAGGACTGTAGGCGTGAGCCACCGCACCCGGCCAAAAACCCCAGTTTTATACAGTGTCATTCCTTCCACAGATTTCTAAGTATTTTATTTTATTTTCCCTTTGATCATACTCCTGAAATAGAGAACAGAAATATGACCCTTAATGTAAAGTTTAAGAAACCAAGGCCACAACTTATAAAAGGAAATTCTGCAAAGCAAGTGCAAGACAAGTAAGATACTATGCGCTACTTCTACTACTTATAGATCAGAGTTTTATCAGAAGGCAGCTTACCCTGTCCACGGGCCTCGGGTCACACTGCTCACAAAGGTAGTGCTCCACATCGGAGTTCACTCCCATACAATCACAGTGCTGCCACACCTGTAGAAAAATACACAGTTTGGGGGGATATGGAGGTTATGACTTATTGAGAGTGTCCTGTAAAAAAATAAAAACAAGAAAAAAAAAAAAAAAAGGCTGGGCACGGTGGCTCATGCCTGTAATCCAAGCACTTTGGAGGCCAAGGCAGGCGGATCACCTGAGGTCGAGAGCTCAAGACCAGCCTGACCAAAATGGGGAAACCCCGTCTTTATGGGGGGGGAAAAAAAAAAAAAAAAAAAAAAAGAGAGTGTCCTGGGAGCCCAGAATAAAAAATTAATAATGGGTCAGGGTAAAGTAAAAGAGGAACTAAGGGATAACAGGGTAAATGAGAAATTAGAGATATATGGTAAAATAGGAGGAAAACAGAATAATGACTGTTCTGAACAAAAGTATACAGATTGATTCATAATCTGTAGATCTGGGCAAATAAAATGGGGAGACAGAGACGGAATAGGACGACAAATGAATATACTACCAAACGATTACTAAGTAGTTCAAGTCAATGACATGGCTATTCTGAAAGGCTTCATAGCTACAAAATGTTTTTACGTACCCGAATAACTTTATCCTCCCAACAATCCTATGTGTTACAGCCACTTTACACATAAAGTCATGCATTCACCTATATTAGTGGGGACACTAGGGTTCAAATCCAGGCCTTGACTCCTTCATCAGGAGCCCTACATATATTAACATATTTCACTGTATTAGAGGAATCATGCTAATAGAGTATACTATCACCAAAGTTTTAAAAGGCAAAGCACTAGATGAAATACTGTCATTCCACTGGGCGCGCTGGCTCATGCCTATAAACCCAGCACTTTGGGAGGCTGAGGCGGGTGGATCATGAGGTCAAGAGATCCAGACCATCCTGGCCAACATGGTGAAACCTAGTCTCTAAAACAAAATAAACAGATAGACTGAGTGCAGTGGCTCATGCTTTGGGAGGCCGAGGCAGGCAGATCACCTGAGGTCGTGAGTTCGAGAGCAGCCTGACCAATATGGAGAAACCCCATCTCTACTAATAAAAACATAAAATTAGCTGGGTGTGGTGGCACAAAATAATCCCAGCTACTTGAGAGGCTGAGGCAGGAGAATCACTTGAATCCGGGAAGCAGAGGTTGTGGTGAGCCGAGATTGCATCATTGCACTCCAGCCTGGGCAACAAGAGTGAAACTTCATCTCAAAAAGAAAATAAAAAGAAATATTGTCATTCTCTTTGATACAGATTATGTGAGAAGTGTACACTGGAAAGTGGGCAGAAAGAAGGAAAGAGGCAAGTGTGGTGGCTCACACCTGTAATCCCAACACTGGGAGGCTGAGGTGGGTGAATCACTTAAGCTTAGGAGTTCGAGACCAGCCTGGGGAAGATGATGAAACCCCATCTTTACAAAAAGTACAAAAAATTAGCCAGGCATGGTGGTGCACGCCTTTGATCCCAGCTACTCGAGAGGCTGAGGTGGGAGGCAGAGGTTGCAGTGAGCTGAGATCGTGCCACTGTACTCCAGCCTAGGCAACAGAGCAAGACTTTATCTTATAAACAAAACAATAAAACAAGAAGGGAAGAGAGAAAAAGAAGGGAAGGATTAAGTGAAAGAAAAAGAGAGAAAAGGAGAAAGACAATATGGCAAACAGAGAAGCCTAACATAAACCATGGCTAAGTAATAGTTCATAGAAAGCCTTTCAAGCCAATCCAAAAGAGCCATGGGCTTCTTCTTTGAATATGGTCACCATGTTCACTAGGACCAAGCTTCTGCTTCATTTCCTGACCCTCACCATGCACTTGTCACACTGGATCATGAGACCTTCATCCTTGTAGAGGCCACAGATACAGCGAATAACATCGTCGTCCTTCTCATGCCCATTCTCCTTTTCAGAGACTGAGGTCTCACTGCTGTCTGCCTCACTTGCTGTCTCTCCCACAATCTCATCAATTTGGGCTGATGCCTCATGCCGGGCATTGTAATAGGCCTTTCGTAGACGGCAAACATCTCTCCCAATTGGGGATTTACGCCCATAGTACTTCTGAAAACAGCAAAGAAAGAAATCATGTTTAGTCCTCTCATTTTTACCTAAAGAGGTAGCATGATTTTTTCTTACCTTCCAATTTTGGTTAACAGAGTTTCAGCAGTATGAAATATAAGGCCAGACAGCTGGGAACAACTTAAACTGAACTAAAATGAATTCAGGTTAGAATCTTCATGTTATTTTTCCATTTGCTCAATTGATCTGTCATTCAACTCCTGTCACGGGCCTTACTGTCCACAAGATCAAATACACAAAGATCATAAAATATGAATTAATATCACAAGCATAATGTAGTGGAGAGGTTCAATATATACCTTTGTCTTGTGGATATCTGTGACAGATCTACAGGTGTCAAATCTATGTGGAAGCTGGGTTTCAGTAGAAAGAATGTTACAGTGCAAAATTGCTCTAATTCTTCTCCTGCTTGTCTATTTTTCTTTCTCATTTTGTCTTTCAACTTCTATTATTCCTCTATCTAAGTAGGCTCTTTTGTCTTCCAAACACCTCTCTAAGGTATGTCAAAATTACTGAATAATTTCCTCTCTTCTATGCACCATACAATAGTCTATCCTGCCTTTTAATTCAGTTCAAGGTCACCTTTTCTCCAGCCAGCTTCACCTACTCCATAACTTATCGCTGTGATATTCCTCAATTTCATCCGCAAGATATATTACTGTCTAGGCACCATGGCTCATGCCTGTAATCCCAGCACTTTGGGAGGCCAAGGTGGGCAGATCACAAGGTCAGGAGTTCCAGACCAGCCTGGTCAATATGGTGAAACCCCATCTCTACTAAAAATACAAAAATTAGCTGGGCGTGATAGTATGTGCCTGTAATCCCAGCTACTTGGGAGGCTGAGGGAGGAGAATCACTTGAACCCAGGAAGTGTGGGTTGCAGTGAGCTGAGATCATAACACTGCACTTCAGCCTGGGTGACAGAGTGAGACTCGGTCTCAAAAAAAAAAAAAAAAGACATATTTCTAACATTTACCTACACATATTTCTGCATACTGCACATGTACTTATTTTCTTGAGAAAATAAACTAGAGATACTACTTAAATGTATTAAAATATCTATATAATGCCATCATAAAGGTTTGATACTAAATTAGTTTTTTACAATCAGTCATATGTCTTCACATATAGCCTTCAACAGTATTTAGTATACAGTAACACATACCCCAAGCGTACTAATAAAAATGACTGCCTTTTTCAACCAGAAATATGGTTGACAGAAGAGGGAAAAAAATCTTAAACTTCTAGAGTAATTCTCTTCAGAACAAACTTGTGAAATCTGTTTGAAGTCAGTGAATAATACCTCAGCATTCCGAAAGACTTTGAGCATGTCAGCATCAAAAGCTTCCACTGTCTTATAGTAACCAGTGAGGATCTGCTTCTCTATGGTGATAAGATCTAGGGGATCAGAGATCTTCTCATAATAATCAGCATTCCTGGAACACAAAACCAGGGTGTCAATCTGGCACACTTAGCACTTTTTAAAAACTCAGATGATTCCCACAAATGTGAACCTACTTTTTCTTTGGGGGAAGGTTCAAAAGTGGAGCTGCCAGTGCTTGCCGGGAAGTATCTGCAAAAGAATGTGAGGTTTAGTAGAAAGACTCTGCCATACAAGGGAGGCAAGCATCTCCTAACTGGAAGAGTAGAATCCCTCAAATTAAAAGTGAGAGAAAAATCCAAGTCTTTTTTTTTTTGAGACGGAGTCTCACTCTTCACCCAGGCTGGAGTGCAATGGCACGATCTCAGCTCACTGCAACCTCTGCCTCCCAGGTTCAAGCAATTCTCCTGCCTCAGCCTCCCAAGGAGCTGGGATTACAGGCATGTACCACCACACCCGGCTAATTTTTGTGTTTTTAATAGAGACAGGATTTCACCATGTTGGCCGGGCTGGTCTCAAACTCCTGACCTCAGGTGATCCACCTGCCTTGGCCTCCCAAAGTGCTGGGATTACAGGCGTGAGCCACCGCGCCCAGCCAAACATCCAAGTCTTTTTAAGGCCTGTGAAAAATCCACTTTTTCAGAAATGTAGGTAAAGGCAGGGATCAAATGATAGTTCTAAGATTGCCTAGGATATGAAAGATAGAGTTATATCTGCTTGAAATGTAGCACAATGTTAGTTGGGTAATGAGAAGAACTTCCTATGAAGAATGAGAGATGAGAACTTATTGAGGGTAATTTATTTAGGGCAAATTACTACTCAACCTCAACAAAATTTTTTTTTTTTTTTTGAGACAGAGTCTTGCTCTGTTGCCAGGCTGGAGTGAAGTGGTGTGATCTCGCCTCACTACAAACCCCGCTTTCTGGGTGTCTCAGCCTCCCGAGCAGCTGGGACTACAGGTATGCACCACCATGCCCAGTTAATTTTTGTATTTTTAGTAGAGATGGGTCTTTACCATGTTGGCCAGCATGGTCTTGATCTCTTGACCTTGTGATCTACCCGCTTCGACCTCCCAAAGGGCTGACATTACAGGCAAGAGCCACCAAGCCTGGCCAAATCTTTTACTAGCAAAAAGAACACCTTATCCAAGAAGTGTTTTCTAGTTCTCATTAACTGCCCTTAATTAATATTAATTTGTTTGGTCAGGACGGGGCCCAGTCGCTCATGCCTGTAATCCCAGCACTTTGGGAGGCCGAGGCAGGCACATGATGAGGTCAGAAGATCAAGACCATCCCGGCTAACATGGAGAAACCCTGCCTCTACTAAAAATACAAAAAATTTGCCGGGTGTGGTGGCACACACCTGTAATCCCAGCTATGCAGGAGGCTGAGGCAGGAGAGTCACTTGAACCTGGGAGGTGGAGGTTACAGTGAGCTGAGATTGCACCACTGCACTCCAGTCTGGGTGACAGAGCGAGACTCTGTCTCAAATAAAAAAACAAAAAACTGTTTGGCTGGGCATGGTGGCTCACACCTGTAATCTCAGCACTTTGAAAGGTTGAGGCAGGCAGATAACTTGAGGTCAGAAGTTCAAGAACGACCTAGCTAACATGGTAAAACCCCATCTACCAAAAAATACAAAAATTAGCCTGGCATGATGGCACATGCCTGTAGTCCCAGCTACTCAGGAGGCTGAGGTGGAAGAATCACTTGAAACCAGGAGGCAGAGGTTGCAGTGAGCCAAGATTGTGACACTGAACTCCAGCCTGGGTGACAGACTGAGACTCTGCCTAAAAAAATTAAAAAAAAAAAAAAAAATTAATATTACTTTGTTGGGTATGGATCCAACTGAATTCTAGATATTGAATAATTTAGTACTGTATTGTGAATATTTTCTAGAATTGATTTTCCTTTAACAGTTACTCTGTATCATGAAAACGGAATTCATGTTGAGGGGCCATTTCTCATTTGCTACCATACTTAATTTCTGGCAATTTTACTAGAGAGTGAAAGAGTCTGTGTTTCATGCTCATAATGCAGTGACATGGTAGATATACTTACTGCAGTTTCATGTTAGGTCAAATGAGCCTACTCGAGAATGTAGGACGGACATGATGGCTCATGCTTATAATCCCAGAACTTTGGGAGGTTGAGGCAGGAGGATTGATTGAGGCCAGGAGTCCAAGACCAGACTGGGCAACATAGCGAGACCCCCCCTCTCAAAAAAAAAAAAAAAAAAGAGAATGCAGAGAGTGTGATTTTTTTTTGGGAATGTACATGCAATAGGTGCCTCAAAATTCAAAACTTTACATCTTACATCTTAGGGCAGTTTGGTCCCTGGTTTCCTCTTTATATCCTTAGGTTAACAAAACTGCAAAAAGCCACTATAATATCAAAGATAATCAAGAGACAGAGAAAGAAATGAAAAAGAAAAGAAATGGCCATGAGCAGTGGCTCACACCTTTGGGACGCCTACACAGAAGGATCACTTGAGCCTAGGCATCTGAAACTAGCCTGGGCAATATAGCAAGATTCCATCTCTACTTATTAAAAGAAATAAAAAAAAAGAACGAATTTGAAAGTGGTTATAGTCACCTTTATAAGAGATGATACCATCACAGATTTCTTTGAAGATCTGGGCTAGGCGGGCTGCCCGAGCCACTTCAATATTTTCCTCTGCAGCTGCCAACCGTCTTGTTCGAACGGATCGAGCTGTCTGCAGGGCAGAGAACTGGGTCATGAAGACATCTGGAAGAATAAAGTGAAAATTAAGTTTCAGGAAATGAGGAGCTCTACATGGCTTTATCTTTCGCAATGGATTCCTGTTATTTGCTCTGTTTTCCCCTGAAGTGATTAAGTAGATTAGTGTTCTATCTTCTGTAAAGAAAAATCAGGATACATTGGAATTTATTGGAGATGAAATGCTGCAAGAAGAACCTTAGCTTAGTGCTCAAATACAGTACAGTTAGGGCTCCAAAATCAATCTATCGGTGTCTGAATTTGGGCTTCCCTACTTATTAGCTGTGTGGTCTTGGGCAAGTTATTTAACCTGTGTCTCAGCTTCTCAAACGTCAAATGGGAATAATGGTAGTACTTCCCTCATGCGGAAATAATGCAGGTTAAATAAAATAGTGCCTCTAATGTGTTTAGCTCAGTGCCTGACATGTAAGTAATGATACCTGTTATTATCAAAAGTAGTAAACTAGTTAGGATGTAAGTTCAAAGAATTTATGCCAATCATATCATTGAAAGGATGTAAGATTCTGCACCAATTTTTAAATCTATCTAGTTAGAATTCAGCATATGCCTCACACATCACACAGAATACTTCTACCTTTTGAGGGGAAGAAGGAAAGGATAAAAAAAGAGCATGATCTTTTGAATACTCTGTTTTCAATTAGAAAGGATGCTTGGACATGCTAGTTTCTCTGCTTTAGTCTCTTCTGGATAATATCTGAACTCAGGAGTGCTGTTGTATTATTCATGTATGAAAGTTAGAAAAAGGAATTCTGATAGTTTTTGAGTATGGTACTAATCTGAATGTGAGAAAAAAAAAGGTCTTTAAATTGATATTGACACTATCTGCCTCCCACCCCAATTTCCCCAGTGCATTTGGTATCACTATTTGCTCTGTCTGCAAGTTATTTTCAAGGTAGTAAGTAACAAAGAGGGCCCACTATCTATCTGATGCCTAATGACTATTTCAGACTATAGGTCATGTTTGAAAGGCTGTAGAAAGAGGTTTCTTTCTACTCCCTAAAGAGAGGATAGCTGAAGAACTGGGATGGATAGGTTATTACTAATTAATGCACATATATTTGGATCCTAACTTTTCTGGGCAATACTAAAAGGAGTTGTTAAATAGATTATCTGCTGGAAAGCAACTAAAATAAATTAACAGAAATGTTTTGGCCAGGCATGGTGGCTCAGGCCTGTAATCCCAGCACTTTGGGAGGCTGAGGCGGGTGAATCACCTGAGGTCAGGAGTTTGAGATCAGCCTGGCCAACATGCTGAAACTCTGTCTCTAGTAAAAACACAAAAATTAGGCTGGGCGCAGTGGCTCACATCTCTAATCTCAGCACGCTGGGAGGCTGAGGTGAGCGAATCATGAGGTCAGGAGTTCAAGACCAGCCTGGCCAACATGGTGAAATCCCTTTCTACTAAAAATACAAAAAATTAGCTGGGCATGGTGGCAGGCGCCTGTAATTCCAGTTACTTGGGAGGCTATGGCAAGAGAATCTCTTGAATTCAAGAGGTGGAGGTTGCAGTGAGCTAAGATTACGCCACTGTACTCCAGCCTGGGCGACAGTGCAAGACTCTGTCTCAAAAAAAAAATAAAAATAAAAATAAACGCCAAAATACAAAAATTAGTTAGACATGCTGGCTGGCGTCTGTAATCCCACCAGCTACTCAGGAGGCTGAGGCAGGAGAATTGCTTAAACCCGGGAGGCAGAGGTTGGTTGCAGTCGGCCAAGATCGCACCATTGCACTCCAGCCTGGGCAACAAGAGCAAAATTCCATCTCAAACAAACAAACCAAGAAATGTTTCAAATGCCTTACCAGACTTGATATTCCCATCATCTCGGCAGATCCCATTCCAACGGGTATATAATGATGCTGAGTGAATATTATCACTGGTGTGCTTTACTTCCTCCTGTTTTTGACGAATCTTCTCCCAGTTTCGGACCAAGAATACATGATGCTTTAATACAAAGTTCCTGTAAGGAAGGAAAAAACATTCCTTTATTCATTAATTCAATGAGCATTTACTACATGTCTACTCTATGTAAGCCATTGTGAGATGATACATGTGAAGTGAGTTGTTGTAAAGAGAATCATATGGGCAAAACATTATTTAATTTTGAATCTTGAATTTTTTCACATTACACAAAACATGTACTATTTACATATAGCTGACAAATAACAATCAAAGGCTGCAAAACTGCTGGCAAGTGAAATAGCCTGACCAGAGGGGAGAGATTTATGTGTATAAATTGTAAATACAGTTGCCAAGATAAAGTAGCGTCTTAGGATCAGCTATAACAAGGAGAACTGAACTGGCAAATAAAGGCAAAGATATGTAAGATGAATAGGCACTGGGCAAACTATGTTAGGTGCAGTGCTGCCACATGGTTCCCTAAACTTATTATTACTATTTTTGAGATGGAGTCTTGCCATCTTGGCTCACTGCAACCTCTGCCTCCTGGGTTCAAGGGATTCTCCTGCCTCAGCCTCTCGAGTAGCTGGGATTACAGGCACCTGCCACCATGCCCAGCTAATTCTTGTACTTTTAGTAGAGACAGGGTTTCCCCATGTTGGTGAGGCTGGTGACCTCAGGTGATCCTCCCGTCTCGGGCTCCCAAAGTGCTGGGATTACGGCGCCTGGCCCTTCTTCCCTAAATTTAAATGAGTTATGTGTATCTTGACTGATCCTATACAATTTTGATGATTCCATTATTCAATTTTCACGACAGCACATACATAAATACATGTGATCTTGGGTAAGTCTCAAGCTGTGTCTCTCAATTCTCACTAAAATTGAGATTAGACTAATTTTCTAGTTCCTGCACACTGGACGCCCCTAGACATTATAAACTACTGACACCTGGGTTCCACCTCTGAAAATTCTGATTTAAGTGGTCTAGGGTGTGGCATGGGCCTTGGGAGTTTTTCAAAGCTCCCAGTGCTAATGGGCAGCCAAAGTAGAGAACAACTGGAGTGGTTTTTCTGAAACTGACAATTTCTATGATTTAAAGGGAAATAGAATGAAAGGGGCTAAAATTATATAACGGTTATAAACAAAAATAAACTTTCAACAAATAGAACATACTTACTTTGTTTACTTCTGAAAGGGACAATTCTTATCTGAATACTGGGAACAGCAGAAATTACCACTAAAGATCCTTTCTATTGCTCTGTTAAAATGTCAAGAAAGCAGGCATACTTTTTGTTTTTTGAGATGGAGTTTTGCTCTTGTTGCCCAGGCTGAAGTGCAATGGTGCGATCTCTGTTCACCGCAACCTCCACCTCCCCAGTTCAAGCAGTTCTCCTGCCTCAGACTCCTGAGCAGCTGGGATTACAGGCATGCTCGACCATACTTGGCTAATTTTGTATTTTTCGTAGAGACAAGGTTTCTCCATGTTAGTCGGGCTGGTTTCAAATTCCCAACCTCAGGTGATCCACCTGCACTGGCCTCTCAAAATGCTGGGATTACAGGCTTGAGCTACCATGCTAGGCCAAAGTAGGTATTCTTAATCTTTTCCCTGCCATGGATTCCTCTGACAGCCTGGTGAAGTCTATGGAACCATTCTCTAAACAATTATTTTAAAATTACTTCAAAAAATTTAAATTGTTTAAAAACTTGGGATTGGGCACGGTAGCTGAACCTGTAATCCTAGTACTTCGGGAGGGCAAGGTGGGCGAATCACTTTAAGTCAGGAGTTTGAGACCAGCCTGGCCAATATGATGAAACCCCATTTTTACTAAAAATACACAAATTAGCCGGGCGTGGTGGTGCATGCCTGTAATCTCAGCTACTTGGGAGGTTGAGGCAAGAGAATAGCTTGAACTGGGCGGTGGAGGTTGCAGTGAGCCAATATCGTGCCATTGCACTGCAGCCTGGGGGACAACAGTGAAACTCCATCTCAAAAAAATAAATATATAAAAATAAATAAAAATTTTGAATGATGTTTAATATGTAGGATTAAAAGAAAACAAAATATACTAAATTCAAGCCCACACCAAAACACTAACTTTGAGATTTTAGAAACATAAAATAATGTTTTATTTTCCTTTTCCTTTTTTTTGAGACGGAGACTTGCTCTGTCACCAGGCTGGAGTGCAGTGGCGATCTAGGCTCACTGCAACCTCTGCTTCCTGGGTTCAAGCGATTCTTCTACCTCAGCTTCCTGAGTAGCTGGGACTACAGGTACCTGCCACCACACCTGGCTAATTTTTTTATTTTTAGTAGAGACAGGGTTTCACCATATTGGTCAGGCTGGTCTCGAACTCCTGACCTTGTGATCTGCCTGCCTCAGCCTCCCAAAGTGCTGGGATTACAGGTATGAGCCACCGTGCCTAGCCCATACCATAATTTTTAATGTACACTAAGACCTAGTGGTAGGTCTAACAACCATAGTAACTGTGAGGTAGAGATGAACATAAATCATATTTACATATATATATATGAATGAGATGTGATCTCACTCCATTGGCCAGGCTGGAGTGCAATGGCACAATCACAGCTCACTGCAACCTTTACTTCTTCAGCTCCCATCTCAGCCACCTGAGCAGTTGGGACCACAGGCATGTACCACCATACCCAACTCTCTCTTTTTTTTTTTTCTTGACACAGAGTCTCGCTTTGTCACCCAGGCTGGAGTGCAGTGGCATGATCTCAGCTGACTGCAACCTCTGTCTCTTAGGTTCAAGAGATTCTCACACCTCAGACTCCCAAGTAGCTGGGACTACAGACGCGTGTCACCATGCCTGGCTAATTTTTTTGTACTTTTAGTAGAGATGGAGTTTCCCCATGCTGGCCAGGCTGGTCTGGAACTCCTCACCTTAGGTGATCTACCCGCCTAAGCCTCCCAAAGTGCTGGAATTACAGGCATGAGCCACTGCACCCGGCCCCAATTCATCAAAAAAATTTTTTTTGTAGACATAGGATCTCAACCATCTTGCTCAGGCTAAGATATTTATAATGCCCATAATATGATATGAAATATT
>PVKV010028369.1:0-25086 GCA_004027835.1 Alouatta palliata | reverse complement strand
AAAAAAAAAAAAAAAAAAAAAAAAAAAAAAAAGACCAGTCTGGCCAATATGGTGAAACCCATTTCTACTAAACATTTCTTAAAAATTAGCCAGGCCTGGTGGTAGGCGCCTGTAGTCCCAGCTACTCTGGAAGGTGAGGCAGGAGAATTGCTGGAACCTGGGAGATGAAGGTTGCAGTGAGTCGAGATTACACCACTGCATTCCAGCCTGGGTGACAGAGAAAGACTCTGTCTTAAAAAACAAACAAACAAAAAAACACACAGAACTCCGGAAGCTTTAAGAAGAATTGCAAAATAAGCTGCTTTAAGGCACACTCTGGCAGAAAAATATTAATAACCATGATTATCAATATTTATAGCAATGAAGATGAATATTATTGATAATGCCTAATACCTAGTAAATTGATTATCTGGTGCTGTTCTAAATAATTTATATGCATTATTTCATTTAACCCTCTCAATACCATTGCAGTATGATAAAATTACTGCAATGAGTGTGGGAGATACTAATGCTGCTGGTCCACGGAACGCACTTTGAAAACCAGTGCTTTATAGACAACAGAGCCTTTCTTTTCTCCTACTGACCTTAGTTGCTGAGTTTTCTGACCCCAGTGGTTTCAACCATTTAGCCTGTGAGTAGAAGTGCATGCCCAGTCTCATCTATCAGGCCTGGTTCACAAGCTAAGTACCACCACAGTGTAAAACAGCCAGACCAAATGCTGGCTATCCCCCACAGCTATTTCCTTCTTCCAGACAAAAGTCACTAGCAATGCCAAATAACTTAGCTGTTCACAGAGCAAAATGCATTTTTCAAATTAAGTTATTTTTAAGCCTGCTTTCTTAATAGCAGCAATGTTCTAAGGATAATTTATAAAACCAAAACAGATAAACATACAAACTTAACAGTTTTGTTTGAACTCCTGGTCTTAGAAAAATGCCAGCATCTGCAAAACACAAACACCTGAACATTTTTATATTTGAATGAAACAAACAAAAACCTCAATTAATGTCTCTAACTATTGTTGGCTTTAAAAAGGCCTGTATCGGGTAACAAAGAAGGGAAAAGGGATGGGTGCTAACAACCTCTGGGTTGTGACTCTGGGCTAAGATGGACAATTATCATTGAAGTGAGTTAACATTAATCCTATTTAATTAACTCTATTATTTAACAGATGCGTACACAAGCTGAGAAAGACTCAAGTCACTTTCCAAGGTGCTGGTCAATCTTAAGCCCCTGATTCAAACCCAGGCCTTTCTGCCTCCAATGGCCAAATTATTTCCGTTATACCATGCACACAAAAATTCCTTAAATAAAAATGCATAGTATTATGGAAATGTAGAGCTTTACAGGCCCTTAGAAACTCCCTAATTCAACATCTCATTTGATAGATAAGAAAACTGTAATAAACAATTTCCAAAGATGGCCACCAACAATTCCTTCCCTCCTCTGGAGGTACACTGCTCCTACCATCAAGGGGTAGAGCTATTTCCTCTTCTCTTGACCTTGTGATCTGCTGACCAATAGAATACAGAGGAAATAACAGTGTGCCAGTTCCAGAGGTAGTCCTTAGGAAGCCTCGCAGCTTCCACTTCCACGTGCTCTGGGAAAGCCAGATGCCATGTTGTAAGGGAGCTCAAGCCAGATTACTGAGTGATGAGACACCTTGTGAAGAGACAGGGTATCATTGAGAAGAAATAAACATGTGAGTGAAGTCTTCAAGAGCTTTGTAGCCCAGTCGGTAACCAAATGCAACTGAGTGACTGACCCCAGCAAAACATAAATAAAGCAGAAAAACTGCCCAGCTGGATTTTCTGACCCACTAAAATGTGAGAATAGTGGGGCTTCTTTGTCACACAGCTACAGATAATGAAAACAAGAAGTTAGCTGACTTGTCCCTAGACAGGAATCAATAGCAAGGACTAAAATCTAACACCCCTAACTTCTAATCCTGACCACCTGCCACTGTAGCCGAAAGTGTAAACTGATTAATAAATAGGGCACCAAACAGACTGGCTGACCTATCGCTTTGCCACAACATCCCATTCAGAAACATAGCTGAAAAAAATTACTAGGCTCATCTGGTGATAACCCAGCTATGCTGGGGGCTCTGGTATCTCTGTTTCACTAACCTTTATTTAGTGATGTAGGTTTGACACATTAACTTCTCATTGCAAACTCCGAGGTTAGAGATGGGCAATCATCAGCCTCATCTGTGTCTATAGTGCCTAACCCAGGGCCTTGCATGATGAGGATAAATAAAGATTTGCTAATTGTGTCCTCACATATGAAAACAATTAGACTACTCCTCACTCCAAGAATTATGAGACCAGGAACAAATAAGAAGTCAAGGCCAAGTCCCTCAAATACTACACAGCATGTCACTGTAAAATAATAAAATAATTACTGACAGCCCAAGACATGCATAAAATGTTATTTTCCCACTTTCACAGCATTGTCTTTTATAATTAATTTGATATCCAAAAGAAACCCTGTAAAACAGGAACTGCTGTTACTCCTATCTTATAGCTGAAGAAATAGATGCTCATAAGGGTAATAAAATTCACCCAAAGTCATCCAATTTTCATAAGGGAAACCACAACGTGAATTCAGGAATCCTGATTAAAAGTCTGATATTTTAATCTTCTAGAATCCTTTCCTCAAAAACTTGATGATCTAAATTTCAAGAAGTACTATCAAAGAACCTAGAGAAAAATGAATAGATTACAGAGAACCATAAAAATTTAGAACCAGACATGATCTCAATACTAATCTGTAACATATGGTGAATTTTTCAGGTAATAAGGATCTGGATGCTAAACCTGGTACATACCTTACCAGAATCTATATAATGCTCTTCCACTGTGGAACAAACAGCACAACATTCTTTTTTCACCTCTTATTATGCTCGCAAAATATAGTACAAGTGTGTGCATGTGTGTATGTGAGTGTGTAGGGTAACTATTAATAATATGGTATTTCCAGCAGTCTTAAAATCAATGTTGTCACATGACACTCACATGGGACAAAGTGACACATATAGAGGCCTAGCTTCCTGGATTACTTAATCATGGATATTCCAAGAGTCTACTACTAGAGAAGTATCTCAAAGGACAATAAGCATTGTCCTTTACATTATCTGGCTAATGATGACTACACTACTGCACACTTAGGCCATTTCAGTGGAATGTAATTTCCATGGAATTCTCTAGGACCGTAAACTGCAAGGACACTCTCAATCCTTACCCCATCCCTCACTTTCTCAACCAAGCATCCCCCAAACTGACAGTAACGAGAGCAAAAATGAAAGGTGAGTCGGATGAGCAGTAATGGTAATAATATTATGACTTCAAGGATTTCTTCCCAGACCCGACTGGCCCCTCACCCCCCCACCCCACAAGCCTTTACTGCTGGGACCAGGGCTGAGCTGGGGTCCCAAAGCTTTCAAAGGATAAAGAAGATCCTTGCTCTCTGACCATTATTTCCAGGTTCCTAAATCTGGAAAGGAAGCACTCAAGAGGCACTCTTGTGTCACCCTGGCAATGCTTTCCCTGGGGCCACTTTGGTTTTCGTTTTTGGGACTGTTTTCCCTCTGTGTTTGGTGGTGGTACATCCTAGTGAGGAGAACTCTATGGCAGAAGCAATCTGAAAATACACATGCATTACAGGCTAGGGATGCAAGTGTGCACACACAGCCACCAGGCAAACAAATAGGCATTTAGGATGTCATAGAACTTAGGCACAAGCCAGACCCCAAGACTGTAAAAGCACTTCAGTTGCTGTGATTCTTTAGATCACAGTGGGAAGAGACTTGGGAAAACATGGAACAATGATGCCCCCTACAGCCCTCAAAGGGAATCTCCTACTGAGTTCATCTATTTGGTAAGAGATCCTGAGTTTACTTTTCTGATAAGAATTAATGGCTTTTTACTTTTTGGTAAGAATTAATTTTTACACTAGAATAAGTAATAAAAGCACATGCTTTGTACGTATGTTGGAAAAAATTAAAAGAAGAAGTCAAGGTCAAACACTAAGAAATTAATTAAAATAAAATATAATAATGTCCAGACAATAAAAACCATTGTACTGAAACATTTTACTTTTGTGAAGGTTATAGAAGCAAATTCTATGGACTGTCACATTAACTATTAGCAGAGCTATTTTCTTTTCTTTTTTTTTTGAGACAGAGTCTCGCTCCATTGCCAGGCGCCAGGCTGGAGTGCAGTGGCATGATCTCGGCTCACTGCAACCTCCGCCTCCTGGGTTCAAGCAATTCTCCTGCCTCAGCCTACCAAGTAGCTGGGACTACAGGTGCACGCCACCATGCCCAGCTGATTTTTGTATTTTTAGCAGAGACAGGGTTTCACCATAGTGGCCAGGATGGTCTCCATCTCTTGACCTCGTGATCCACCCGCCTCGGTCTCCCAAAGTGCTGGGATTACAGGCATGAGCCACTGCGCCCAGCCAGCAGAGCTATTTTCAAAAGAATTATTAAAAAATATTTTCAGGCTGGGAGCAGTGGCTCACATCTGTAATCCCAGCACTTTGGGAGGCTGAGGCGGGCGATCACCTGAGGTCAGGGGTTCAAGTCCGGTCTGGCCTACATAGTGAAACTTCATCTCTACTAAAAATACAAAAATTAGCTGGGTGTGGTGGGAGGCACCTGTAATCTCAGCTACTTGGGAGGCTGAGGCAAGAGAAGCACTTGAACCAGGAGGCGGAGGTTGCAGTGAGCTGAGATTGTGTCATTGCATTCCAGCCTGGGCAACAGGAACGAAACTCCATTTCAAAAAAAAAAAATTTTTTTTCAAAGTGGAACTGTGGACTCCTAAAAGGAAAAATAGGTTGAGATGAATTAAAAAAAAAAAAAAAAAGAAATATATCACAAATTGGGGATTACAACATTCCCTGACTGGAACCGAAAAAAAAGACCAGTAAGAAATAATTCAAAGCTGGAGTGACTTCCCTGTTTTCTATGATCCATGATGAAAGAAACTTCTCATCTTTGGGACAAGGAAAGTGGAGGGTACTGGGTACCTCAAAAATGCTTTACATCACATCTGACCAACGCACTGCCTAGGATGGCTTTGAACGCAGCCCAACACAAATTTGTAAACTTTCTAAACAAATTACGAAGTTTTTTTTGTGTGTGTTTTTTTTAAAAGCTCGTCAGCTATTGTTAGTGTAAGTGTATTTTATGTGTGGCCCAGGGAATCCCAAATATTGGACACCCCTGCTTTAGACTATTCAAGGCCTTTGCAGATACAAAAGAAGCAAAAGACAGGTCCTCCTTCCCAGGGAATGTGGCTAGGCATAATATATATAAAAGCATAGGTATATCATCTCAAGATGAGGTTCTTAGGAAAGAAAAGAAATTGGAAATATATAAAAAACATAACATAAACTGTACATAACAGTCAAAGAAACACATAGCAAGAGAGAAATCAACATGGGAAAAGTTTAGATGTGTAACAAAGAAAAAGCGAGTCATTCACTGGTCAAGCTTGGAAAAGATGATGGGTGTGGACCAAAGAAGAAAAGGTAAGATAGCAAGTAGAGAGAAAACCACAGAAAGGCCAGATGACTGCGGGAAATGCAAATACGTCAGTTTCACAGGAATAGGTGGGCCATGTTCCCCAGTTCCAAGATTAAAAAACATGGGCCCAAGTTAAAAAGGAAGGAGAGAGTAATTATCAGAATGCCTTAAGTCTAGCTGGAGAGTGTAGATTAGATCCAATTAAACAAAAAGAATTACCCTGATCACCTAAGCAAGGAAGTAACATGATGAATATGATGTTAAGAAAACATTACCCTGGCACTTGTCTAGATGAATTAGAATGGTAAGAGAAGAGAGGCACAGAGGTCCTTAGAGATTAACATGGACATAAAAACAACAAAGACAATAAAGGCTTGGATTTGAAAGAGAAGGAGTAAATTCAAGATGCTCTGCAGAGCGGAAATGCATTTAGTACGTGACTAAAGAATGTAGGACAAGTAGACATCATTTGGCAAGCCCAGGGTGTGTGAAGGTGGCATCAGACATTTTCAAAGCAAAAATCAGCTTAGAGGAAAGCTATGATAAACTCAGTTCTTTGAGGTTTTAGTGATCAATGTAGGCAGAAACTTCTTGGAGCAGGTGGCAAGTTGAGACTAAAAAGGAGGATGAAGCCAGAGCTGTATTTACACATTTTTTAGTCATCCAAAAAAACAACAGACTAGTTTATCTGTTATCACATGAGGAAAGGACTGGGAAAATGAAGCCTAGAAAACCGGGTGTCTGGCCAGAAAGGCGAGAGAACACTTAGAAAAAGAAATTTCATTTCAAGTCCAAGAATTTTGTTTCAAAGTCATCAACTCTCAGAGGAGATGCCCGACAGTGTGAGAAAGTACCTACAAGCTTAAATAAAGCCTGAGGTAAAACTCACTGGGTGACTGCTGGTGAACTTTTACTAATTTTATTTCAATTCATTCACGAGATCAGCACATATTTACTTGAATAGCATGGGCAACGTACTAGAACAGATGACACTGAATGTTAAAAAGCATCTTATGTTAGTTTGGGCAAATCACCAGCCACTCTGCAAACTCTCACTGACCCTGTCTTTAAAACATAAAGCCTTTACAAGGAATACACGAAATCAAGGACAAACTGCAAGATGCAGACGTTAAGTATCAGGAGAACTATGGAGGTATTTTTTTCACTTTAAAAGTTTCACAGAGACAAATCTCTCTAAAAACATTCTTAGAGACAAAGATTGCACACTCCAAGGTTTCTCCCAGTAAAGCATATAACCATTTAAAATGTTTGTCATGTATTCTGTTAAAGGCACTTCAGTTTTATTCTTTCTTAAAATGTGTAGAAAAATTAGTACCTAGGACTCAATTGATATTAAAATAATTGCATAAATCTTTTCAATGTGATACACAAAATCAATGCAGCCATTTTCAAATGAGCACTGATAAAGAAGTCAGTACCACGTTCCCATGTAAGCCGACTAAAAAACCTAGGACACAGGATTTAAGTGACTCCTTGAGGCACACTAGCAAGACAAAGCCTAGTGATTTCCATTTACTATTCAACCGTCTCTTTCTCTGCAAGTTTAAAGAGCTGCTTTACACTTTTACTATAAAGGGGAAATCATCATCAATTCTTAGGCATATTTCTCTTTTTGTGGTATTCTAAGGAATTCGAAGACTAAGGTTAACTGAAATTCAGAGCAGAACATAAAACTATAATTGGTCCAAAAGAATGGAAAGAAAAACACTGATAGTAAAGATGCAGGGAGGTTTTTTTTTTTTAATAAAATATCTCATTTCCTCCTAAATATTAATAAAACCTTAAATCTTTTACTTTAGATTTAGAATTTTAGAAAATGACTCAAGCTTCCTACCCCTAAATTCCAGCCCTCCCCTCTCCCAGATTAGAAAGTAGACAACCCCATCAACAGCAAAAGTAAAAGCTTTTAGCCTCCTGGAATGGGTGGGAAGAAAGAGGAGGGGATCATTACACATTCCCTGTAGAAGACAAAGCCAGATGCACATTCCAGAGAAATCTGGCGGGTCCGAGTTTTTCCTTAAATACAGACTGGCCTGTCACTAAGCCAGGCTCTGTAATCTTCCCAGGCTGCCACCGCTAGGGAAGCCAGGAATCCCTTCTAATTAATCAAGCCCTCCCAACAAAAATTTTCCCAGCCACAATAAAGTAGGTTGGGGGGAAGGGAAGCAGCAGAGAAAGCTCTGTAGCCAAAAGAATTCTAGACTTTAGTGTAATACCTAACTAATCCAAGAAAACAGATGCAGGAAGCAGAGGAAATGATCTACAGAGACACACAATGAGGTAGGAAACTTTCACAGCACTGCTCCACTGGGACCCAAAATTTAAATTCAAACTCATAAGATATAATTATTATTGAGAATGAGTCTGGCAACATTCCATACTTTTTCAAATGCCTCTAAAGCAGGAGGTGGACACATAAACTTTCCTGAGGTAGAAACCATGTATATCACTTGACACTTTTAACAATAATTTGTTATTTAAATTTCTTCTTTTTTTTTAGCCAAAGTCTTGTTTTAATGGATAAACATTCATGATTATTACATTATGCGTCCACGTCTATTTCTTGCAAAGGAAATGGCTTTCCCTTGGCCTTGCTAATTTAGCCACACTTGGCAGCCAGTTTAACCTAAGGTAACTTCATTGAATGCTTATTCTGACAAGGTATATGGAGGTAGGAGTACCAAGGATATAGTCATTTAGATCTGTGCTGGCCAATATAGCTGATACTAGCCACCTGTGCATACTGAGCATTTGAAATATAGCTAACAGGAAATTGAGATGTGCTGTAAAAGATATATTTGTAAGCTGGGTGCAGTGGCTCACGCCTATAATCCCAACACTTTGGGAGGCAGAGGCAAATGGATTACTTGAGGTCAGAAGTTCAAGAGCAGCCTGGCCAACATGGCAAAACCCAGTCTCTACTAAAAATACACAAATTAGTTGGGCAAAGTGGTGTGTGCCTATAATCCCAGCTACTTGGGAGGCTGAGACAAGACAACCACTTGAACCCAGGAGGCAGAGGTTGCAGTGAGCCGGATCGTGCCACTGCACTCCAACCTGTGTGACAGAGCAACAGAACGAGACTCCATCTCAAAAAAATAAATAAATAAATAAAAGATAGATTTGTGGCTAGGCGTGGTGGCTCACGCCTCTAGTCCCAGCACTTTGGGAGGCGAAGGCGGGCGGATCACAAGGTCAAGAGATTAAGACCATCCTGGCCAACATGGTGAAAGCTCATCCCTACTAAAAAAATACAAAAATTAGCTGGGCGTGGTGGTGTGCCCCTGTAGTCCCAGCTACTCGGGAAGCTGAGGCAGGAGAATCACTTGAACCTGGGAGGTGGAGGTTGCAGTGAGCCAGGATCGTGCCACTGTACTCCAGCCTAGCAACAGAGTGAGACTCTGTCTCAAAAAAAAAAAAAAAAAGATTTATTTGTATACATATTCTACACATAAATCAGTGTATGTGAGTGTGTTTATTTTAGACTTTGCAGGCAGTAAGGTCTTTGTTGCAACTATTCAACCCTCCACTCCATTGTACCATAAAAGCAGCCAGAGACAATATATAAACAAGTGGGAGTGGCTGGATTCCAGTAAAACATTATTTACAAAAGCAAGCAGCTGGTATATGAGCTGTAATTTGCAGATCTCTGGTCTACATCTTTTCCCTACCCTAAAGAGTTTATTATTTTGAAAATTTTAAAACACTGGGGTGTGTGCAAAGCTTGAGTTTAAGATTGCTATGAAGCCTTGGGAGACTTGCCTGCTGCTACCACTTCTTTTAGCTAAAATAAGTCACTTACTGAAATACAGGACATACCTCCCTGCTACAAGGTGCAGTAGCCCAGAAGTGTGCAGATCCTGAAAGTTATACTTCCAAGGATTTCCACCTCATGCACTACTGCCATTTCCTGGAAGTCTGGCCTAGGAGGCAATTATAAGAAAGAGTTCAAGAGCCAGCTGCGGTCATGCCACCTGCAGTCCCAGCTACTTAGGAGGCTGAGTTGGCAGGATAGTTTGAGCCCAGGAGTTCATGTTCAGCCTGGGCAACATAAGGAGATCCTGTCTCTAACAGTGATTAAAAAAAACGAATTCAAGGCCAGACCACAGCAGTTAAAAAGAAAAATGAAGTATTCATATGCAGGAAGGTCAGAAAATCTTTCTTTGCTTGAAGAAGTATAAGTCGTTTGCTGAATAATTAATGCCATTCCAAGAGCTGTCTTAGAATAAACAACCCAGATCAAGTGGCAAACTACTTGGTGTTTATCCGTTTTTCCGTTACTTTGAAATTCTGCTGTATCCAAGTACTTTTCAACCCAGTCAAAAGTGGCTGCATCTCTATGAAAAATTTTCATAAGTTAACTAATTCCTTTTACATTTTATTTATTTATTATTATTTTTTAAATTTAGAGATGAGGTCTTACTATTTTGCCTAGGCTGGTTTCTAACTCCCGGCCTCAAGTGATCCTCCCACCTGGGCCTTCCAAAGTGCAGGGACTGTAGATGTGAACCACTGCACCCAGCCTACATTTTATTTATACACTTTTTACATTAACGCATAGACACATATTAAAATGATATATCAAAATGAAGTCTCAAGCTGGGTGTAGTGTTGCACATCTGTAGTCCCATCTACTCAGGAGGCTGAGGCAGGAGATTTGTTTGAGCCCAGTAGTTCAAGACCAGACTGGGCAAACTAAGGAGACCCCATCTTTCAAACAAACAAACAAAATGGCCTCTTCTGCTCCATCCAGTCCCCTCTCTCCAGTTCTCACTCACCAAGGGAATCCACACTGAAACTTAGCTTTATAATCTGGTAATTTGCCAACATATTTCTAAACACTATGTTTATCCTAAAAATAATGTTTTATTACTTCAGTTTTACATACAATATGTGGAAAATGAGGACTTAATCCTTACACCTGCCTCCCACATGTCTCGTTCCCTGGCCTTCCAAAACTTGGAGTTCACAATATTATGAAATGTACCCTCTGTTCAAAGCTGAACCATACAGGAGGATCACTTAAGCCTGGAGTTCAAGGCTGCCGTGAGTTATGATGGTGCCATTGAATTTCAGATTGAGCAACAGGGCAAGACCCCATCTCTATGACAACAGCAGCAAAAAGCTGAGAAGTGTATGCTCAGCTTACTATGCTTAATTTCTTATCTTGCACAATCTTTTGTTGCAAGAGTTGAGGGTTGCATCATTTTTCTTTTGTTTGTTTTATCTTCTATATTCCTATGACTAAATCATTCCCATGCTCCCCCCCCCCAAGGAAAAAAAAACTCTTCTCAATGCGTTTAAATACATGAGGTATTTCATAAAAAAAAAAAACTCTCTTCTCAATGCGTTTAAATACAGGAGGTATTTCATTCCTTTCATTTTTTGTTGGAGAAATCTTTCATGCAACCCTCTGTCTTCTGCCAACAGGACTGGTTACTTTGGTTGTGGTTCAGAAATCAATACCCAGAAATATTACACTTTGACATGCTAAACTAAAAAAGCGGCAGCAAGGTCTCTGTGACCTCCTCTCCTCCTTCCCTCAATCTGTGGTCTCTTCCAAAGCACAAGATGAGGCTCTTAGCTAAAGCTCCATTATCTACCTAGAAACTGGACACCCAAAGACAAACACAATTGCCTTCCATACCTTCCCTGAAATTATCTATAGCAGAAAAGAAGACTGAAGAACACAACCACACGGTGGACAGGCATTTTCACTAGATAATAATATCTGCTTCTCGGCACATTCAGATTCTAAAGAGAATTATGTACAAGTTAATTTCTGTCTCTCAGGTCCATTCATTTTCCCTAAAAATCATTTACCCCTATATCTCCCAGTTCTCTCTCCCCATTAAAGAGGGTTTTAAGGGTCAACCATCTAGCCCTTTGGGTTTTTGTTTGTTGTTGCTGTTTTTAGAGACAGGGTCTCTCTATTTTGCCCAGGCTGAACTCAAACTCCTTGGCTCAGGCAAATCTTCTGCCTCAGCCTCCCCAAGTGGCTGGGACTGCAGGCATATGCCATCATGTCCAGCTTTTGAGTGTTCATATTTTATATGACTCCCCTGCACTTGTGTGCACATAATAAATTTGTTTCGCTTTCCTTAGTTAACTTAGTCTCTTGTTACAGGGTTGCCGGCTGTGATCCTTTATGATGGGGAGGAAAGGATCACCCCCTTTTCAGTCTTATACTTTCTAGGCAAAATACACAGTAATCATCAAGGAATTTGGTTAGGCCCTCACCTGTCTGGCTTCCTATTTCCTGGATCCCATATCTGATTCTTTCTCTGTTTATTCTCCTATTTTGGAAGACCACATCCTTTCTAAAACAGTATGTATCAGAAGGGAACTTTTCTACACTTAGCATCCTAAAAATTTTTCTATTCCACCATGTGACTGAAAGTTGGGCTGTAAAGGGAATTCTTGGTTGGAAACCATTTTTCCTAAAATATTGAAGGTATTGTTCCACTGTCTCCTAGTTATTGCTGTTGAGAAGGCTGTTCTGATTCTTGATCCTCTGTATGTGATCTGTTTGCTTTTTAAGTTCATCTCTAAATTCCTAGTGTTCTGAAATTTTAGAATGATATGCCTTAGCACTACTGTTTTTCATTGACTTTATTATGTATTCACTCACAGCTCTTTCAAACAGGAACTTCGTATCTCCACTTCTAGTAAATTTGATTGCATTATTTTTTCCATCTTTTTTCTCAGTTTTTTTTGTTTTTCTTTCTAGTATTCCAATTTTTCATATCAAGACTAAAACTCTAATTTTCTTGTGATTTTCTCCCAAATTTTTTTACTGATTATCTTTTTGTTCTACTTTCTGGGCAATGTTCCTTGGTGTTTGTCCCATATTTTATTGAAATTTTATTTATATTATGTTTTTAATTTATAAGAGCTCTTTCCTGTTCTTGGGAATTTCTCTAGTTCATAACATCCTAATCTTGTTTTGTGTATGTGTAATAGCTTCTTTTTTTGCTCTGAGGAAGCAAATTATAGTGTAGTTCAAGTTTTCTCTGGCTCCCTAACATCTCCCTGATCTTTAGAGTTTGTTGATTCACTGTATTTTCTAATTCTCATATTCTAAGTTCTCCTTAAATCTGCACAGGTACTCTTCTGTGTATTCATAATTAAAAAAAAAAAAAAAAAAAGAATGGTGATTGGAAATTTTTATTTTCCTTATTAACTGACGGGCATTGGAAATCCAGTAGGAACCCATCTATTTGGTTGGGAGATCCCAAATAAAGGCTATGCTATCATCAGATAAGCAGACTTTAGGTTAAGAAGAATGACTAGAGATACAAAGAGACACTTCACAGTGATTAAGGACTTATTTCAACAGATACAACAATTACAAATCTGCACACATCTACTAACATAGTCTCAAAATATACCAAGCAAAAATCAAAAGTAAAAGGAGAAATACATAAATTTAAAATCATAGTGAAGGTTTTAATGCACCTCTCTTAACAGATAAAACAAATTAACAAAAATATTAGTAAATATATACAATTAACAAACCAGACTCAAGTTACTATATTTAGTTCACTGCACCTGGACAACCACCACATTTTCAAGTGCTTATGGAACATTTACCAAAATGGACAGAGGTACTGTGCTAAACATCAATAACACAATGATTATTAGAAAATCTGCAAATACTTAGAAACGAAACAATACATATTTAAATAGCCATTGGATCAAAAACAAAATCACAATGAACACTAGAAATCAGTCTGACTTGAGTGATAACAAAATCCCTACTCTAACTGCATCCCTATCAAAACATGAAGGATACAGTTAAAGTAGGAAATGTTTAAAGGAAATGTATAACTTTAAAAGTACATGTATCAGAAAAGAAGGCTCTAAACCAAAAATTTAAGCTTTCACCTTAAGAAGCTAGAAAAGAGTAAATTTACCCAAAGAAATTAGAAGTAAGGAAATAATTAAGAAGGAAATAAAAAAGAAAATGAAATACCATCATACTACAGGACAAAATAATCCAAAGCCAAAACTAGGTTCTCTGAAAAGACTAATAAAATTAATAAGCCCCTAACAGTACTCATCAATAATCATCCCTTTGGAAGGTTCAAGCCTGGTTGTCAGAATATCTGGAAGCAGGATATAAGAGCCAGGAAGGCTCTAGAGGTATAAACAATGCCCTAGAGGTATAAAAGAAAAAGAAGGGTTGAGAATGAACTCATTACAGTTGGTTAAGCCAGTAGTTGTGAAGAACTTCAACTTACAGTTGTGTATCGCTTTAGCACATAATACAATATTTGACACATAGATATGCAATTTATATATATCTTCTTTTAATACTTTCTGGTTTATATGGGCTAGTTTGTCCATAACTAAAACTATAAATTTATTGGAGAAGAAGCTATTCAGTTGAGCTTTTTACTTAATTCCTTCAAGAAATTCCAACCTTCATGAAACTAAATCTAAAAAAATCTCTGCTTTTGACCAAAGAAAGCAACATGGAAATTTGCTATTCATCCAGGACCTTGGGAGGCCAGGAGGGGAATGGAGAACAGCAAGGAAGTGAGAGAGTGTTTGCAAATTACAAAAAAACACCATGCTTGTGCCAGACTCTGTTGTGAGTTCTAAAGTTATACTGCCCACAAGGTAGTGGAATCCCAAGCCATGAAATTAATATAAAATCTGATCCAAAATGACTAAAATGTTAATGGCTCTAGCAGAAGTAAACTTAAAACTGTTCAAGTACTCTGCAGGACTCATAAGTCTTTCCACGTGTGTGTGTGTGTGTGTGTGTGTGTGTGTGTGTAAGATGTCAGTGAAATGAATGCACAATTAAAACTTATAAACACATTAACAATCCAGCAATTTCAATGACCAATTTATTCCACACTTAATAAATAACCGTGAAAATAGAAAAACAATCTAAGACACTATAAATCATTTTAAAATTATTAAAAGGAGAAAACTGAAATAAATTTTTAAAACTAGGGAAAGAAAGTATATAGAAAAAGTGCCAGTAGAATATGAATTTTTAAAATATAAACAAATATAAATTATTAAATAAAAAATACAGGCAAAGTAAACGGGTTAGAGAGAAGATTAAATATAGACAAGTTGATTTTAGTGAAGTGAAAGAGGTCTCATTAAAAAGCACTTTGGACCAGGCACAGCAGCTCATGCCTATAATCCCAACATTTTAGGAGGTCAAGGCAGGAGGATCACTTGAACCCAGGAGTTTCAGACCAGGCTGGGCAACATGGTGAGACTCCATCTCTACAAAAAAAAATAAAATAAAAAAAATTAGTTGGCAGTGGTGGTGCATGCCTGTAGTCCCAGCTACTCATGAGGCTGAGGTAGGAGGACTGCTTAAGCCCAGGAGGTCAAGGCTGAAGTGAGCCATATTCACACCACTGCACTCCAGCCTGAGTAACTGAGAACCTGTTTCAGAGAGAGGAAAAAAAAGCACTCTGAATGCAATAAGGAAAAGAAAAACAGGGAAGGGCAATTGGCCACTGGCCATGCGGCACTCACACAAGACTTCAGAAGCAGTGTTAACTAGAGAAAGCATATCTGACAACATCAGTAGCTGGTGTGCAGGTCTCCTGCTGCCCACAATACCCTGGGGCAGAGCACAGAAATCTGGCAAAACTTGACGTCAGATATTTAAAAAGGGATCCCCAGGCTTGAGTCATGAAACTTTTAAGTAAGGTGCATAATTAGAGAAGCACTGGCTACTAGCCTGTCAGAGGCAGAAATATAATCGCGAAGTGATGTGCAGAACCGTCAACACGATGTGTCAGAACCCTGTCCCTATTCTGCTAGCCTGATACTCATGGTTGAGGCAACTCCCCTGCCTGCCATGATCTGGAAGCTTTGGTCTAAGCCTGGCAGATACCACCATAAGATGGGGTGATATGGTAGCAGAATATGCCATTTCCATGTGTATGGCTTGGATATCCACAGACTCATCTGTGGCATAATGAGGGGTCTCAGGTCCAAGCTTCATGGTTGACCAGGATGGACTGCCCTACTTGGCCACAGCCAGTTTCAACAGAGCTTTGCAAGAGGCTCAGCCCTTTTCTGAGCAGACAGCCGAGAGGGGCTCAGACTTGGACAAATCAATCTCACTCCTCCAGCATGTAATAAACAGTCATATCAGACTATCCAACAAACTTCAAATAAAAGTTATCTATAAGAAGAGAACAGAGAGAATTAGGAGAGGCAGAGAAAATGGTCAAGAATTTTCCCAAACTGATGACTTGAGTCTTCAAATTGAAGGCATACATTGCATCCCAAGCCAGATGAATAAAAACAAGACTATAACTAGAGATTTCATAGTGAAACTATAGAATAGCAAAGACAAAAATAAATCTTAAGAGCAACCAGAGAAGATAACCAAGAAAAGATTCAGATCAGGCTAACAGTAACTTCTGAGATGAGTAGTCTCCATAGATGCACCCTAACAATTCTCCCAATCCTTATGGGAAACTGCTTCTTAATTCAAGAGTGCAGCTTCCACTGAGTCTAGGCCAACCCTGTGAATGCTCTGATCAATAGAAGACCACAGAAGTGGCATCTGAAATGTGTGCATTCAGAAGACTGAAAAATTATACTTTTTTCATTGTGCAAGTCTTATCCTAAGATGCTACCCCTCAAAACTCAGCCACCAGGCTAGATCCCCAAGCCACACAGAACAGGCACGTGGATGAGAACTGAAGGACGACAATTAATAGATCCGGGGAGATTCCAACCAAAGCCATCATCAACTGCCGCCGAGTATGCCATCTTTCATGTTCCACCTAAGTTGAGTCCCTAAGTAGAACTGCAGCCCCAGTCAATGTCAAAAGGCAAAACTACTCAACTGATGCAAGACAACCTACAGAATCAGGAGAGATTATAAAATGATTGGTGTTTCAAGCCACTAAGTTTTAAGGTGGATTTTAAGCATCAATAGCTAATGAAAACATTTCTCAGTAGTAATAACAGATATTGGAAGACAATAAAAAAGTATCTTTAAAGTGTTGATGGAAAATAATGCTCAACCTAGAATTCTAAAACCAACTAAATATATTTCTAGGGTAAGACCAAAATATATTTTTAGATATATATATATATAGTGAAAGTTCATCACTTATATGCCTTCACAGAAAGAAATACCAAAGAACATATGAATACAAGAAAAAACTGAAAGCAATGAAATTTATAAATATGTTAGTAAATCTAAATAAGCACTGACTTGATTAAAAATAAGACAGAACTATAATATTAAATAGTATCTACTCTGGCAAACTAGCTATTATAATTTATATTTTGATGTTTTGAATTTCCACTTATGGTAACACTAGCATACAGAAAGTGTCCTAAAGAAACACCAACATATATGAAATCATCTCCAAGATCTTGTATTCACTATCAGTTCTTCTATTCTCCTTCCCCACTACCCCTCACATCGGAGCCTTCCATCTATCCACACCTGAGAAGGTCTCAATCCCAGCTTTCAAGGAACGAAGAAGGGACATTTATAATAGAAAAATGAAAGAGGGCAACCAGGTAGGAGAACTCTCCTGGTATTCACCCAGGTAGAGAATTTGCTGCTTACTTCTTTTACTTTGACCTTTTATCTGCTTTGACATAACCAGAAATCATGCCACGGACATGGAATGTGAATGATAATTTTTAATAGTAAAGACCATGTGATGACCAAAAAGCATCTTTAAAAGACAAAGCAAGGAACTCCTCATAACCATATGAACATTTTCTCCCCCATTTCATTCTCAAAATAGAAATTTTCAATATCACTACTTAAAATTTGCAGAGCCCCCAAAACACCAAAAGCAATTGCAACAAAAGCAAAAATTGACAAATTGGATCAAATTAAACTAAAGAGCTTCTGCACAGCAAAAAAAACTATCATCAGAGTGAACAAACAACCTACAGAATGGGAGAAAATATTTGCAAGCTATCCATTTGACAAAGGTCTAATATCCAGAGTCTACAAGGAACCTAAACAAATTTACAAGAAAAAAGCAAATGACCCCATTAAAAAGTGGGCAAAGGACATAAACACTTCTGAAAAGAGGACATTCCTGTAGCCAGCAAATATATGAAAAAAAGCTCAACATCACTTATCATTAAAGAACTGCAAATCAAAAACAACACAATTAATCTCATGCCAGTCAGAATGGCGATTATTAAAAGGAAACAACAGATGCTGGTGAGGTTGCAGAGAAAAAGGAGTGTTTTTACACTGTTGAGGGGAGTGCAAATTGGTTCAACCATTGTGGAAAACAGTGTGGTGATTCCCCAAACAATCGCCATTTGAAAAAGTGCCATTTGACTCAGCAATCCCATTATTGGGTATATACCCCCCCAAATGTAAATCATTCTATTATAAAAAAAAAAATGCATGCATACGTTCATTGCAGTGCTATTCACAACAACAAAGGCATGGGATCAACCTAAATGCCCACCGATGATAAAACAGATAAAGAAAATGTGGTACATATATGCCATGGAATACTATGCAGCCATAAAAAAGGAACAAGATTATGATCTTTGTGGGGACATGGGTGGAGCTGGAAGGTATTATCCTCAGCAAACTAACACAAGAACAGAAAACCAAATACTGCATATTCTCACTTATAAGTGGGAGCCACATGATGAGAACACATAGACATATGGGGGGAAATAGCACACAATGGAGCCTGTTGTGGGGGTAGGGGAAGGGAGAACATCAGGAAGAATAGCTAGTGGACACTGGGCTTAATACCTAAGTGATGAGATGATCTGTGCAACAAACCACTGTGGCATATGTTTACCTATGCAGCAAACCTGCATATCTTCCACATGTACCCCAGAACTTAACAATTGAAAAATATACACATTTTTTTGCAGCATCCCAAGTGTAAAGTGTAAAGTAGAAATTTCAGAACTTGAATTTTCAATTAACAGAGAACTCAGTTATATTAGAAAGTGATTAACCATTTTTTGAAAATCTATCAAGCATTACTTACTTTAACAGCAAATTTCTTAGATGCCATGGCTTACTCGTTCCACAGTAACTACAGAACTTTAAGAAAAAAAAAAAAGTTATAATTAGTTATATTAAAATCTCTTTTTATATGGATGTTATACAGAAGAAAGACTGGCTGAATAATAAAATATCAACAGGTATTTATGAGATGAATGTTCACTTACAATTACCCTTAACCAAACTACTGTATTAGTAACTTAAGCACTGCTTGCAAAGAAAAAGACAGGTCTTCCAGGCATGGTGGCTTACACCTATAATCCCAGCACTTTGCGAGGCCAAAGTGGGCAGATCACTTGAGCTCAGGAGGTTGAGACCAGCCTGGACAACACAGCAAGACCTCATGGCTACAGAAAAAAAAAAAAAAAGAGAAAAGCACAAGCTCAGATGGCTTCCCCGCTGTATTCTACCAAATGTGTAAAGAATAATTTAAACAAATCCTTCACAAACTCTTTAAAAAAACAGAAGCATAAGGAAAGTTTCTCAAATAATTCTGAAGCCAGTATTATCCTGATACCAATACCAGACAGAGACATCACAGGAAAACTACACATCAACATCCTTTATGAAGACACAAAACTTCTTAACAAAATATTAGAAAACAAAATATAGCAATAAGTCAAAATGATTATACACCACGACCAAGTTGGATTTATCCCAAGGATGTAAGGGTCGTTTAAGATCTGAAAATTAATCAATATAATACACCCTACTAACAGAATAAAAGAAAAAAATACACATAATCATCCCAAATACAAAAAAAAAAAAAAAAAAAACCTAACAAAACCCAAAACGCTTTCTTAATTAAAAAAGAAAAGCCAACACAATAGGAATGGAAGGGACTATCTCAACCGGATAAAAGGCATTTAGGAAAAACCAAGTGCTAAAATCATACTTAAAGTCTAAATGTTTTCTCCCTTAAGATGAGAGACATGTCTTTACAAGAATGTCTGCTGTTGTCACTTTGATTCGCCATTGTACTAAAGGTTCCAATTATGGCAATTAGGCAAGAAAAAGAAATAAAAAGCATCCGTATTAGAAATAAAGAGATAAGTCTATTCATAAACAACATGTTCTCATATACAGAAAACCCTAACAAATCATCAAAAAACTACTAGAATTAATAAGTTCAGCAAGGTTGTAGGATATATGATATTTAAAACTCTACTGTATTTCTACATGCCAGCAATGAATAGTCCTAAAATAAAATTTAAAAAAAAATTCCATTCAAAATAACATGAAAAAGAATACTTAGGAATAAAAATATAACAAAAGTACAAGATTTGTATACCAAAAGTCATAAAATATAATTGAAGGAAATTAAAGACTTAAGTGGAAAGATATCACATGTTCATGGATTATAAGACTTAATGCTGTTAATATAGCAATACTCTCAAATTGATCTCAGATTCAACGCAATCCAGATGACAGTCATGGATGGTCCCATCTGCCTCCCATGGCAAGGAAAAAATCACAACATGGTGCTATGGTCTAAATGTTGGTATCCCCCCAAATTCATATGTTGGAACCTAATGCCCACTGTAATAGTATTAACGGTGGGGACTTTGGAAAGTGGTAAGTAATGAGGGCTCAATCCTCACAAATGGGACCAGTGCCTTTAATTTAAAAAAGGCCTAAACAAGCTCCCCAGTCTCCCTACCTTATTTGAACCCTCAAGAAGGTATCATTTTTGAAGCAGAAAACAAGCCGTCACCAGATAGTGCATTGCTGGTGCCTTGATCTTGAACTTCCCATTCTCCAGTGTTGAGCAATAAATTCCTATTGTTTATAAGTTACTCAGTCTAAAGTATTTTGTTATAGCAGCACAGGCAGACTAAAACACATGGTGATGCCAGGAGGTCCAGACCCCCAAAAAAGGGTTATCCTGAGCACCCCCTCAACAACTGCAGCCTCTTAAAGTACCTCTAATCTCTATCCTTGTACTTCTCCATCCCCAAACCCGTCATTAGAGGTGTCTGAGCATGAGTCTCCTATTCAAAACTCTTTACTGGGATTTTCTATGGCATCACAAGCCCTTTTGTTGGTTCTTGTATTGGTCTGTTCTTAAAATGTTATAAAGAACTATCTGATACTGGTAATTTATAAAGAAAAGAGGTTTCATTGGCTCGCAGTTCTGCAGACTCTATAGGAAATATGGCTGGGGAGGCCTCAGGAAACTTAGGTGGGAGGCAAAAGGAGGCAGGCACGCACTATATGACTGGAGCAGGAGGAAGAGAGTGAAGAGAGGTGATACACACTTTTAAACAGTCAAAGTTCCTGAGAACTCACTGTCCTGAGAACAAGTGGGAAATCTGACCCCATGATACAACCTCCAACCAGGCCCCTCCTCCGACACTGGGGGTTACAATTCAACATGAGATTTGGTCAGGAATACAAATCCAAACCATATCAGTGTCCCTGCTCAAACTTCCATCTTATGGCACAGGCAACTTCAGACCTGTAATGTCACCACATAACCAGCTCCCGGCACATGTCCTTGACCATGCAGCTTCAGCTCTCCCTGCCTTCATCCACGCATGCTGCACTGTGGAATGTCCTCTCCTAAGGCGAGTTATCCTCTGAGACCCAACTCAGATGCCACCTGTTCCTTGGAGCCTTCTATGAACCAAGTAAATTGCTCCTTCTCTGGGACACATCTGAACCACCTCTACTCTCACACTTAGCCCACTGAACTACACCTAACTCTGGTTCTCTGCCTGACCATAAGATTCCCAGGGACAGGTTCCATTCATCTCCTCTTTAATACTTGGAGTATGGCACAGCTATGCATTAAAAGTTTACTGACTTGGAGGGCCGGGCGCGGTGGCTCACGCCTGTAATCCCAGCACTCTGGGAGGCCGAGGTGGGTGGATCACGAGGTCAAGAGATCGAGACCATCCTGGTCAACATGGTGAAACCCCGTCTCTACTAAAAATACAAAAATTAGCTGGGCGTGGTGGCATGTGCCTGTAATCCCAGCTACTCGGGAGGCTGAGGCAGGAGAATTGCTTGAACCCAGGAGGCGGAGGTTGCGGTGAGCCGAGATCGCGCCATTGCACTCCAGCCTGGGTAACAAGAGCGAAACTCCGTCTCCAAAAAAAAAAAAAAAAAAAAAAGTTTACTGACTTGGGTCCACTGATGTTACTAAATCAGACTTTTTTTTTGTTTTTTTGTTTTTTTTTTTAGATTTTTACCCATTTATCCAATTATTGTCCCCAAATTCCAAATTCCACAGTAAGCCTTTGGAAAAGGAGTTCAAAGCACTCTGGACCTATTTCACCAAATAAATAACACTTCAGTTATATTTCTACCATACAGCCAAAGTTGAGAGTTGTAATTCACATATAAACACATACCCAGAAGATCCTAGTATTTCATATTGAAAATAATGGGCAGCAGATTAGAGGTATGGTTGAAGTTTATGCCACAAAGATGATACTTTTTGGTGCATACATTTATTTGTCTTTAAAACACTGGCATTCTAACATTCATTTGAATGGAAAATATATTATTAGCTTCTATATTAATTCAGTTTTAAATCAGGGAACATCCTGAGGCTTTTCTAAATTTGTTTTACTGATTATTAAAGAGCAAACCTGAACGTGCGCGTGCATGCACACACACACGCACACGCACGCACACGCACACACACAACAATGCATCTTAAATGATTATTTTCCTAGGCCCTCAAAGTTGCTTTCAGGAGAATGCAGCAAGCTCAGTGCCCAGGTTTACAGAATAAATGTTAAGAAACCTTTGCTACCAGAGCTGGCAATTCAAGTCTAAATTCAGTGGCATTTTTATTTTGTTGTCTGTTTTTAAGACGTGTAGGACAACCCCAAAAGATCTATTTTCCAAATATCTGAAAGCATGTAATTTACGTAAGCATGCTGAGAAGTCAGAGTATATTATAAATCTTATAAATGACGCCTCATCTTCTATTTTGCATTTTTCAGTCCACTCTCTGAGGCCTGAAAACTGGCATTCTTTCACAAAGAGGAGACTTTCATGGGGTGTATGACTCAACCAAAAATACGAGTACATGCGTGTTTTTGGTGGGGCAGGAAAGATCTTAAGAGCCTTAAAAAATTAATTTGGGGAGGGAATGGAAGTAGATTAAACAATATCATATGATTGTCCTGTCATTTAAATACAAAGCAGAAATAAACTCTAATAAAGAAAGTCAATGACCCTCTAGATTATACTGTGGGAAAATCTAAGGCACTCTGGAATTCCTATTTGTCTTCTTTCGAGGGTTGCTGGCCTGTGTCACAAGCAAAAGCAACTGCTCTCATTAAATAGACCAGAAATTAACTTTAAGCTTCTAATCTCTGGATTTCAAATTTTATCTAGGAAATTATTATGCTTCTTTCTATCATCTTATAAAGCTTTCATTAGCTATGGGAGCAGAAACAGAAAACAACAAAGGCCGTAGAATGTCTGAGGTTACAACTATAGTAAGAATGAGAAATCATTTCACTGCTGTCCTCTCCCAACACACGCACCAACCTTATCACCAAAACAACCAATATCAAGGAATGAATCACAAACTTAACAAAAGACCAAGGAAAAATGACAAATGAGCGGAGGCCTCACTGGTGACCACTCAGATAAAGTTGGAAAAGGCAACTTCAGTGTAAAAAAGAATTAGCTTTTGCTGTTATTCATATGGTAATTCTGAATGCCAAAGTTTACTTATAAAAAACAAAAACAAAACCAAACACGTCAGCTTCAACAAGGGAAAGAGGATAATGCAAATAACAAAAAAATTAGAACTTTAAAAAATCTTTTGTCATTAAATGTAAGTCAAACATTTAATACTCTACCAAGATTAATTCCATGGAACAGTCCTACCTTTTAGTTACTCTATACCCTCAACCTAGTCAGTTGACCCATGATCTGAGCCTCCTCTTCCTGCTGTGCACACAGAAAATTCCCACCAACCACTAGATGGGATGCTTTAATAGGCAGAATCTAGTAGGTTTTCGTGTTGTCGTTGTTTGAGACAGGGTCTTGGTCCGTCACCCAGGCTGGAGTGCAGTGGTGCGATCACAGCTCACTGCAACCTCAACCTCCCCACGCTCAAGTGATCCTCCTGCCTCAGCCTCCCAAGTAGCTGGGACTATAGGTGTTAAGCCACCATGCCCAGCTAATTTTTGTATTTTTTGTAGAGATGAGGTTTCACTGTATTGCCCAAGCTGTTCTCTAACTCCTGAACTCATGCAGTCCGCTCGCCTCAGACTCTCACAGTGCTGGGACTGCAGGTGTGACTCCACCCTGTCTGGCCCAAATCTAGTGAGTCTAGGAGTTTGAGACAGGTCTGGACAACATGGCAAAAACTCATCTCCACTAAAGATATAAAAAATTAGCCAGGCACAGTGGTGCGCACCTGTAGTCCCAGCAACTCAGGAGGCTGAGGCACGATTATCACCTGAACCCAGGAGGTAGAGGCTGCAGCAAGCCAAGATCACACCACTGCACTCCAGCCTGGGCAACTGGAGTGGGACCCAGTCTCAAAAAAAAGAAAAAAGAAAAAAAAGTTTAATTAAAATAAGCTAGAGAAGAACAAAGCAATGTGAGAATGAGTATTGTGAAAATAAGAACAACCCAAATGTCCATCAATTGGTGAATGTATAAACAAATTATTACATATCTACACAATGGAATACCACTCAGTAATTAAAAAAGGAATAAACTATTGAAACTTCCAACAGCAAAGATGGTTTTCAAAATAATTATGATGGCCAGGCATGGTGGCTTATGCCCATAATACCAGTGCTCTGGGAGGCTGAGGCAGGAGGATCGCTTGAGACCAGGAGTTCAACAGCAGCAAGATCCTCTCTAAAAAAAATTAAAATTAAGAAAAAAAACGATGATGATAATGAAAGAAGTCAGACTAACCCCCACCCCCAAAAAAGCACATACTCCAAGATTACAGTTAGATAAACCTAGGAAATGTGGCTGGGCGCGGTGGCTCACTCTTGTAATCCCAGCACTTTGGGAGGCCAAGTTGGGCAGATCATTTGAGGTCAGGAGTGCGAGACCAGTCTGACCAACGTGGTGAAACCCCATCTCTACTGAAAATACAAACAAAAATTAGCTGGGTGTGGTGGTGCGCACCTGTAACCCAGCTAGCTACTCAGGAGGCTGAGGCAGGAGTATTGCTTCGACTCAGGAGATGGAGGTTGCAGTAAGCCAAGATCACACCACTGCACTCCAGCCTGGGTGACAGAGGGAGACTTCATCTCAAAAAAAAAAAAAAAAAAAAACCTAGGAAATGCAATGCAAACTTATCTACAGTGATAGATCATAGATCAGAGGTTTCCTGGAAGAGGAGTGGCTGGAGGGACGACAAAGGAGCAAGAGGAAACTTTTAGTGGTGACTGACAGGTTCATTATCTTGATATGATGATGGTTTCACTGGCATAAAAACATATCAAATTGCATACTTTAATATGTGCAGTTAACTATATGACAATTTCACCTCAATAAAGCTGTTTAAAAAATACTGGTTTTTTTTTTT
>PVKV010028368.1:0-25090 GCA_004027835.1 Alouatta palliata | reverse complement strand
GGAGTTTCGCTCTTGTTACCCAGGCTGGAGTGCAATGGCGCGATCTCGGCTCACCGCAACCTCCGCCTCCCGGGTTCAAGCAATTCTCCTGCCTCAGCCTCCCGAGTAGCTGGGACTACAGGCACGTGCCACCATGCCCAGCTAATTTTTGTATTTTTTTAGTAGAGACGGGGTTTCACCATGTTGACCAGGATGGTCTCGATCTCTTGACCTCGTGATCCACCCGCCTCGGCCTCCCAAAGTGCTGAGATTACAGGCGTGAGCCACTGCGCCCGGCAAAAGGGGTTGAGTTCTTGATTTGATTCTCTGCTTGGTCTCTGTTGGTGTATAGAAGAGCCACTGATTTGTGTATATTAATATTATATCTGGAAACATTGCTGAATCATTTTATGAGGTCTAGGAGCTTTCTGGAGGAGTCTTTAGGGTTTTCCAGGTAAACGAACATATTGCCAGCAAAGAGGGACAGTTTGACTTCCTCTTTACTGATTTGTATGTCCTTTGTTTCTTTCTCTCATCTGATTGCCCTGGCTGGGACTTTTAGCACTATTTTGAAGAGGAGTGGTGAGAGTGGACATTCTTGTCTTGTTCCAGTTCTCAGAGGGGATGCTTTCAACTTTTTCCCATTTAGTGTTATGTTGGCTTTGGGTTTCTCATAGATAACTTTTATTATATTGAGGTATGTCCCTTGTATGTTGATTTTGCTGAGCGTTTTAATCATAAAGGGATGCCAGATTTTGTCAACTGCTTTTTCTGCATCTATTGAGATGATCATGTGATTTTTGTTTTTAATTCTGTTTATGTGGTTCATCACATTTATTGACTTGGCATATGTTAAACCAATCCTGCATCTCTGTATTGAAACCCAGTTGATCATGGTGGATTACTTTTTTGATATGCTGTTGGATTTGGTTAGCTAGTTAGTATTTTACTAAGGATTTTAGCATCTATGTTCATCAGGGATATCGATCTGCAGTTTTGTTTTTTGGTTATGTTCTTTCCTGGTTTCGGTATTTGGGTGAGACTGGCTTCATAGAATGAGTTAGGGAGGGTTCCTTGTTTCTCTATTTTGTGGATAGTCTCAAAAGGATTGGTATCTATTCTTTGAATGTCTGTAGAATTCTGCTGTGAATCTGTCTGGTTCTGGACTTTTTCTGTTGGTAATTTTAAAATTACTATTTCAGTCTCACTTGTTATTGGTTTTTCAGGGTTTTTGACTAATTCTTCCGATTTAAGCTAGGAGAGTTGTATTTTTCTAAGAATTTACCCATCTATTCTAGGTTTTCTAGTTTATGTGCATAAAGGTGTTCATAGTAGCCTTGAGTGATCTTTTGTATTTCAGTGGTGTCAGTTGTAGTAACTCCCATTTGGTTTCTTAATGAGGTTATTTGGATTCTGTCTCTTCTTTTCTTGGTTAATCTTGCTAATGGTCTATCAGTTTTATTTATCTTCTCAAAGAATGTCAGTTTGTGCTCTTTCGGTCTCTTTCATGTAGGCATTTAGGGCTATGAACTTTCCTCTTAGCACTGTCTTGGCTGCATCCCAGAGGTTTTGATAGGTTGTGTCATTATTGTTGTTCAGTTGGAATAATTTTTAATTTCTATCTTGATTTCACTTTTGACCCAGTGATCATCAGGAGCAGGTTATTTAATTTCCATGTATTTGCATGGTTTTGAAGGTTCTTTTTGGAGTTGATTTCCAGTTTTATTGCACTGGGATCTGAGAGAGTGCTTGATATAATTTCAGTTTTCTTAAATTTATTGAGACTCATTTTGCAGCCAATTATATGATCTGTCTTGGAAAAAGTTCCATGCACTGTTGAATAGAAGGTGTATTCTGTGGTTGGTGCATGAAATGTTCTGTACATATCTGTGAAGTCCATTTGTTCAAAGTTATAGTTTAAATTCATTGTTTCTTTGTTGACTTTCTATCTTGATGACCTGTCTAGTACTGTCAGTGGAGTATTTTATTTTTCGAGATGGAGTTTTGCTCTTGTTGCCAAGGCAGGAGTGCAATGGTGTGATCTTGGCTCACTGCAACCTCCGGTTCCTGGGTTCAAGTGATTCTTTTGCCTCAGCCTCCCCAGTAGCTGGGATTATAGTCCTGTTCCAACACACCTGGCTAATTTTGTATTTTTAGTAGAGATGGGGTTTCTCCATGTTGGTCAGGCTGGTCTCGAACTCCTGACCTCAGGTGATCCTCCCGCCTCAGCCCCCCAAAGTGCAGGGATTATAGGCATGAGCCACCATACTCAGCGTCAGTGTAGTATTGAAGTCCTCCAGTATTATTGTGTTACTGTCCATCTCATTTCTTAGGTCTATTAGTAGTTATCTTACAAATTTGGGAGCTCCAGTGTTAGGTGCATATATGTTTAGGATTGTGATATTTTTCTGTTGGACAAGACCTTTTATCATTATATAGTGTCCCTCTTTGTCTCTTTTAACTGCTGTTGCTTTAAAGTTTGTTTTGTCTGATATAAGAATAGCTACTCCTGCTCACTTTTGGTGTCCATTTGCATGAAATGCTCCTTTCCACCCCTTTACTTTAAGTTTATGTGAGTCCTTATGTGTTAGGTGAGTTTTGTGAAGGCAGCAGAAGTTTGGTGGGTTCTTATCCATTCTGCAGTTCTGTATCTTTTAAGTGGAGCATTTAGGCCATTTACATTCAGTGTTAGTATTGAGATACGAGGCACCATTGCATTCATCATGCTGTTTATTGCCCATGTATCTTGGTTTCTTGTTTTTGCTTTTTAAATTGTATTTTTGTTTTATAGGTCCTGTGTGATTTATGATTTAAAGAGGTTCTGTTTTGATGTGTTTCCAGATTTTGTGTCAAGGTTTAGAGCTCCTTTTAGCAGTTCTTGTAGTGGTGGGTTGGTAGTGGCAAATTCTCTCAGCATTTGTCTGAAAATGGCTGTGTTTTTCCTTTGTATATGATGCTTAGTTTCACTGGATACAACATTCTTGGCTGATAATTGTTTTGTTTGAGGAGGGTGAAGATAGAGCCCCAATCCCTTCTAGCTTGTAGAGTTTCTGCTGAGAAATCTGCTATTAATCTGATAAGTTTTCCTTTATAGGTTATCTGGTGCTTTTATCTTACAGCTCTTAATATTCTTTCCTTTGTCTTAACTTTAGATAACCCGACTGACAATGTGCCTAGGTGATGAACTTTTTGCAATGAATTTCCCAGGTGTTCTGTGTACTTCTTGTATTTGGATGTCTAGGTCTTTAGCAAGGCTGGGGAAGTTTTTCTCCATTATTCTCCCAAATATGTTTTCCAAACTTGTAGATTTCTCTTCTTCCTCAGGAACACCAATTATTCTTAGGTTTGGCTATTTAACATGATCCCAGATTTCTTGGAATCTTTATTCATATTTTCTTATTCTTTTTTCTTTGTCTTTGTTAGATTGGGTTCATTTGAAGACATAATTTTTTTTCTTCTACTTGTTCGATTCTATTGCTGAGACTTTCCAGAGCATTTTGCATTTCTATAAGTGTGTTCAATGTTTCCTGAAGTGTTTCTTTATGCTACCTATTTCCTTGAATATTTCTCCCTTCAATTCTTGTATCTTTTTTTCTTTTTTTATTTCTTTGCATTGGGCTTTTTCTTTCTCTGGTGCCTCCATTATTAGCTTAATAACTAACCTCCTAAATTCTTTTTCAGGTAAATCAGGAATTTCTTCTTGGTCTGCACCCATTGCTGGTGAGCTAGTGTGATTTTTGGGGGGTGTTAAAGAGCCTTGTTTTGTCATATTACCAAAGTTGGTTTTCTGGTTTGTTCCCATTTGGGTAGGCTCTGTCAGAGGGGCCTAGGGCTGAAGGCTGTTGTTTAGATTCTTTTGTTCCATGAGGTATTACCTTGATGTAGCACTCTCTCCCTTTTCCTATGGATGTGGCTTCCGGTGAGCAGAGCTGCAGTGATTGTTACCTCTCTTCTAGGTTTAGTCGCCCAGCAAGTCTACCCAGATCCAGGCTGGTACTGGGGGTTGTCTGCACAGAGTCCTGTGATGTGAACCATCTGTGAGTCTCTCAGTCATGGATACCAGCCCATGTTCTGGTGGAAGTGGCAGGGGAATGAAACGGACTCTGAGGGTTCTTGGCCTTAGTGGTTTAACGCTTTATTTTTGTGCTGGTTGGACTCCTGCTGGGAGGTGGTGCTTTCCAGAGAGCATCAGCTGTGGTAGTATGGAGAGGAACTGGTGGTGGGCAGGGCGTTAGAACTCCCCACAATATATTCCCTTTGTCTTCAGCTACCAGGGTGTGTAGGAAAGGCTCATCAGGTTGGGGGAGGGCTAGGCATGTCTGCGCTCAGATTCTCCTTAGGTGGGTCTTGCTGTAGCTGCTGTGGGGAATGGGGGTGAGGTTCTCAGGTCACTGGGATTATGTACCTAGGAGGTTTATGACTACCTCTGTTGAGTCACGCAGGTTGTCAGGGAAGTGGGGGAAATCCGGCAGTCACAGGCCTCACCCAGTTCCCACACAACCTGAAGGCCAGTCTCACTCCTACCATGCACCCCCCAACAGCCCCAAATCTGTTTCCAGGCAGTGGGTGAGCAAGGCTTGAGAACTTTTCTTAGCAATTGGCTTATACTCCCTTTTTGGGGGAGTACATGGGGAGCCTGATGGTCTCTGCTGCCACAGCTGCAACTGCTAATTGATTTCATATTTTTATGGCCCAATAGTATTCCAATATGTTTATCTACCACATTTTCTTTATTCATCTGTTGATGGACAGTTAGGTTGATACTATGTCTTGGTTATAATGAATAGTGCCACAATAATCATGGGTGATTTCTCTGACCAATAGAATATGGTAGAAATGACACTGAACAAGTTCTGGTTGTAGGCCGTCAGAGGTCTTATTTTCCACTGTTGCTGTCTTAGAGCTCAACTGCTACGTGAAGAAGCAAAGCTATTCTGTTGAGGAGACTTCAGGAAGAAAGAAGCCCTATAGGAAAAAAAGATTGTGAGGTAGAGACAGGTTCAGCCAACTTAGCCTTCATTAATTAGCTAAGACTGGTTCATCAATTGGCTAAGACAGGTTCATCAACTAGCTAAGAACCAGACATGTGAGACAACCTATCTTGGATTCTCCAGCCCCAGCTGAGATTCAGGATGACTCAGCTAAAAAACATGGGGAGCAAAGCCATCTCTGCAGAGTCCTGTCCAAATTGCATGATCATGAGCAAATGAATGGTGGTTGTATCTTAAATCCCTAAGTTTTGAGGTGATCTGCTGTGCAGCAGTAAATAACTTACACTGAGGATTTCATTAAATAATTATACTTTACTAAATGGAAAGAATTAGGATCCTGAATATTATCTCATCAACATATAAAGGATAGTGCTATTTCATACAGGTTATTGCAAATTGCAACCCATCTTGCCTCAGATCAGCTTATGACTTCCTCCTACTGTTTTTAGAAGGACTAGTATTTACACGGGACTATTTCTCAGCTGATTATCTTGCTTAGTTACTACAAATTTGGGGTTTGCCTTTCAGTTGAATTGGGCTCTCTAGAAGGAAAAGAAGAAAATCAAACTACGGTCCTACACTGTGCCTCTCAACCTAACCATAGCTGAGCTGACTATTTCTCTGCTCTTTCAGTCTTTACTGTACACCTATGCCAACCAGCTCAGACTTTGGAGATGAAAAACGAAGAAACAAAAGATTAGAAAGGGAAAAAGAAAGATAAAGGAAACAAATCAGCAGAGATAAACGGAGGGACTGAGGTTCTCTAGAGCACAATGAAGAAGTAAATTTAAAACTAAAAAAGACTTTAGGGAGTTCCTTTTCTTTCACCTTCTGGGTTACATGAATCACAGAGTCCAGCATCTCCCATGGGCACATATTTTAGTTCCATAAACAGTGAACTTCCACTAGTGTTACAGGAGTTGCTTGCCCAAAATAATGCCTCCACAAAGCAATCAGCCCCAAAGATCCTATCTGGAACACCCAGCTCTGGGGAGAGTAGGAAGTTCCTCAAGAACAAAGAGCTACAGAAAAAACTGAGGAGATGCAAGGAAAGGTCTGTGACTTGGTGATTTCCTTTTGGCCTGGAAAAGCTTTTTGATCCCTTTTTTCCTGCCCTCCCTTAACTACTAGGTGGAAATAGAGGGTGCTGTGTTATATAGATATACTACATCATGAGTTTAAGGTTTGTCTGTTAGCAGTAGCTCAGAGCTTTCACCTGTGAAGGGGCAGCAAACGGCACTGGTGGTTTCCAAAGAGAAGACACTCCGAGGCTCCGTTCTGAGGTGGGGAAGTTGAGATTAGCCTTCATCAATGCTGCAGGAGGTATGATAAGCAGGTTTCTATGTTCTTAACTCTCCAGTGGGGTAACAGTGCAGGAGGTAAGGAAATAAAGGGGAGTTCAGAGCCTTTTGACACTTCCGGGTACAAGCTCATTAAAAACCTGCTTAAAAAAATAAGTGAATAATATGAAACGAAAAATAGTGGTTTCACAGACAACAGAAATATAGGCTCTTGATGAACGTTGGCAGGCTTTTCTGAAAATCTGGCTATCTTCAAGGCCATGAGAATTCCCATAAACTAATAAAGAAATGGCCGATTGAACAAAGTGCCATTTAATCTCTTGCCATTTGCTACTTTGCTATAAACTTGATTTACTTCTTTTTAGAGAATTACCCCCGGAGTAGTGGTTACCAAACTTCAGCAGACATCAGCTCACTTGGAGAACTTGTTTTTATTTATTTTTTGGTGGGGGAGTCCAAAGAGAATTTATTTCATATTCACATTATGTAAAAAAATGTAATTAACTAGTCTGGCTGATAGGCGCTCTCCCTTGTTAGTATTATATCCCCACTAACATTCTAGAGACGGTTCTGTTCCCCAGCCAATGAAGAGGTTTTACTGTTCTCTCCCTTCAGTGAGGAATATTATCCCAATCTGTACCCCTCAAATCTTATCAATGTCTTTTTTTTCTGATATATATGTAACATTTTAAATTATACTTTAAGTTCTGGGGTACATGTACAGATCTTGCAGGATTGTTACATAGGTATACACATGCCATGGTGGTTTGCTGCCTCCATCCCCCCTTCACCTACATTAGGTATGTCTCCTGTTATCCCTCCCCAACCTCCCTATCCCCTGCTGTCACTCCCCTAGCTCCCCACACCCCAACAGACCCCAGCGTGTGGTGTTCCCCTCCCTGTGTCCATGTGTTCTCATTGTTCAACATCCACCTATGAGTGAGAACATGTGGTGTTTGGTTTTCTGTTCTTGTGTCTGTTTGTTGAGAATGATGGTTTCCAGATTAATCCATGTCCCTGCAAAGGACATCAATTCATCCTTTTTTTACGGCTGCATAGTATTCCATGGTGTATATGTACCACATTTTCTTTATCCAGTCTATCCTTGATGGGAATTTGGGTTGGTTCCAAGTCTTTGCTATTGTAAACAGTGCTGCAGTTAACATACGTGTGCATGTGTCTTTATAATAGAATGATTTATAATCCTTTGGGTATATACCCAGTAATGGGATTGCTGAGTCAAATAGAATTTCTATTTCTAGATCCTTGAGGAATTGCCACACTGTCTTCCACAGTGGTTGAACTAATTTACACTCCCACCAACAGTGTAAAAGTGTTCCTATTTCTCCACATCCTCTCCAGCATCTGTTGTCTCCAGATTAATAATCACCATTCTAACGGGCATGAGATTGTATCTCAATGTACTTTTGATTTGCATTTCTCTAATGACCAGTGATGATGAGCATTTTTTCATATGTTTGTTGGTCGCATAAATGTCTTCTTTTGAAAAGTGTCTGTTCATATCCTTTGCTCATGTTTTGACGGGTTATTTGTTTTTTTCTTATAAATCTGTTTTAGTTCTTTATACATTCTGGATATTAGCCCTTTGTCAGGTGGGTAGCTTGCAAAACTTTTTTCCCATTCTGTTGGTTGCCGGTTCACTCTAATGATAGTTTCTTTTGCTGTGCGGAAGCTCTTAAGTTTAATTAGATCCCATTTATCTATTTTGGCTTTTGTTGACATTGCTTTTGGTGTTTTAGTCCTGAAGTCTTTGTCTATGCCTATTTCCTAAATGGTATTGCCTATGTTTTCTTCTAGGGTTTTTATGGGGTTAGGTCTTATGTTTAAATCTTTAATCCATCTGGAGTTAATTTTTGTATAAGGTGTAAGGAATGGGTCCAGTTTCAGCTTTCCGTACATGGCTAGCCGGTTCTCCCAACATCATTTATTAAACAGGGAATCCTTTCCCCGTTGTTTGTTTTGTCAGGTTTGTTAAAGATCAGATATTTGCAGGTGTGTGGCATTACTTCCGAGGCCTCTGTTCTGGTACCATTTGTCTATATCTCTGTTTTGGTACCAGTACCATGCTGTTTTGATTATGGTAGGCTTATAGTATAGTTTGAAGTCAGGTAATGTGGTGCCTCCAGCTTTGTTCTTTTTGCTTAGGATTGTCTTGGCTATACGGGCTCTTTTGTATTCACAGCTGAATTCTACCAGATGTACAAAGAGGAGCTGGTACCATTCCTTCTGAAACTATTCCAAATATTCAAAAAGAGGAAATTATCCTTAACTCATTTTATCAGACCAACATCATCCTGATACCAAAACCTGGCAAAGACACAACAAAAAAAGAAAATTTCAGACCAATATCCATGATGAACATAGATGTAAAAATCTTCAATAAAATACTGGTAAATTGAATACAAGAGCACATTAAAAAGCTTATCCATCACTATTAAGTAGGCTTCATCCTGGAGATGCAAGGCTGGTTCAACATACACAAATCTATAAACGTAATCTATCACATAAGCAGAACCAAAGACAAAAACCACATGATTATCTCAATAGATGCAGAGAAGGCCTTCGACAAAATTCAACAGTGCTTTATGCTAAAAACTCTCAATAAACTAGGTATCAATGGAACATATCTCAAAATAATAAGAGCTATCTATGACAAACCCACAGTCAATATCATACTGAAAGGGCAAACACTGGAAAAATTCCCTTTGAAATCTGGCTCTAGACAAGGATGTCCTCTCTCACCACTCTTATTCAATATAGTATTGGAAGTTCTAGCCAGAGCAATCAGGCAAGAAAAAGAAATAAAGGGTATTCAAATAGGAAAGGAGGAAGTCAAATTTTCTCCATTTGCAGATGACATGACTGTATGTTTAGAAGACCCCATAGACTCAGCCCAAAATCTCCTTAAGGTGGTAAGCAACTTCAGCAAAGTCTCAGGATACAAAATCAATGTGCAAAAATCACAAGCATTCCTATACACCAATAACAGACTTAAAGAGAGCCAAATCAAGAACCAACTGCCATTCACAATTGCTACAAAGAGAATAAAATAAGTAGGAATACAACTAACAAAGGACGTGAAGGACCTCTTCAAAGAGAACCAGAAACCATTGCTCAAGGAAATAAGACAGGGCACAAACAGATGGAAAAACATTTCATGCTCACGGTTAGGAAGAATCAATATCATGAAAATAGCCATACTGCCCCAAGTGATTTATTGATTCAATGCTACCCCCATCAAGCTACCACTGACCTTCTTCACAGAACTGGAGAACTTGTTAAACGGCAGAGTGCTGGGTACCACCCCAGGATTTCCGATTCATTAGTTTTCTTATTTTGTTTAATGGATTATAATCTTTCCTATGTATTATTTATTATTTTTAGTACTTACCTATAATGTAACAAAATATTTTTATTATAAACATCTATTATTTATAATAATGTTTATTTATAAGCATTATTTATTTTGATGTTCAAATTGTCCACCATTTGATAATGGGAGTCTTTTCAAGCTGGATTCTGTGTTCATTTGCTATGCACCCATCGTATTGCTTTCTGCACAAGATTCCTGGCTCATGTAAGACTTTCTCTGCTGCAGTCTTAGAATTAGCCATTTTCCAAGGAGCCATGATCCTCTCAGTGGAAAATTGTATTTATAAATCAAGATCTGGGTTTTGGGTGTGCTCATTGTTAATGACATATCACATAACAAATACATGTATGTAAATATGTGATATATATCAAAAACATGTACAAATATACACATTTGTATCTGTATTTCTATGTTGTCTATATATAAATATATATTATTAGGTATATTAAAAAATAAAATATTCTCTCTCTGTGTATGTGTGTGGGGGTGTGTGTGTATATATGTATATGTATATATACACACATATATATACATATATATGCACCCACACAATTATATATACCCACACAATATGTATGAATGTATATATATATAGTGATTCATGTGATACATTCTGTTCCAACACAACATTGTAGGTTTTTATGCTAAAGGCACAATACAAATTATTTGGTTCAAGTCTTGGAAACAACAAGTAATATCACATCCCCTCCTTTGAAATACTTGGCTTTGTTGCAATCATCATAACTGCTTTCCTCCTTTGCATGAGAAGTTCCTGACTTCATTCATGCATTTGTCTGACAGCCCTCCTTTCCGGAGTTATTGCTTCCTTCAGAATTAACAGCATGTGGCTTTTCTTTCTCCTTATTTCTGATGATCTGTGTTGAAATTTTCCATGGAACTCATATTTTCTCCCTTTCCATATTTGTAACGCCCTTCCCCTTCTCATCTACACAGATGGGCAACTCAGCATGGGAAGTCAGAGCCAGAGCTCTGAAGCGAGAAACTTGACTCCCGGCATCTTCCTGTGCTTACCTGTTTGATCCGTCATCCTATATGCAGCCAATCTCTGAGCTCCACCACCACTGCCCATCCATGCGGGGACCCCCTTTGCTCTGTGTTTGCACTCTGACTCCCTGTTCCAGGCAACCACTCTGTGTGGACACCCTCCCCACCCTGCTCGGGCTCGGACTTCTACGCTGTGTTGCCTGCCTGTCTAGATGCCCTTCTGACTGCTCTTGGTCCCCAAGGGCCACCCACCTCTGCCTGCTCTGGCTTTGACTTTCCACACTGGGTATCTCTCATTGGGGTCCTCTCCTGCCCTGCTTGGTTGGGCTCTGACTCTCCATTCCAGGCCACCCCCCATCCTATTGATGCCTTCTTTATCCTGCCTGGGTTCTGACATCTCATGCTGGGTACCCCTCTTATCGATGCCCTCTTTACTGCCCAGGGGCTCTGACACCTACTGTGGGCCACTGCCCCTGTCTACCCACACCACAGACACCTGCCTTGCTCTTCCTTAGCTAAGGACTTTAGAACTGAAATGTTCAGGAAGGGTAGGCTTCAACTGAATTGTTTAAACTATGAAGAAACAGAAGCCCCGTGGTTTGCCCAGAGTCACAGAGCAAATTAACAGCAGCCTTCATACAAATCCAGGTCTCCTTGAGTATAAGCTGGCTGAAGACAGGGATCTTGTCTCTTGTTCACTATTTTATCCCCAGTGCCTAGCACAATGTCTGTGTTGAGAGAATGAAAGAATAAATGAATTATTTCCTGTTTAACTCTTTTCCTTTTCTTCTTTGTCATCTTGATGTGTACGTGTTGTGTGTGTATAAATATCGGTGACTCTTTACACATTTGTCTATTATCAGTAGTAATTCATGCCCTTACATAAATGTCAGCATCTTAATTTCTCTGCCTAGGAGTTTCTTCAGTTTCATGAATTTCTGGAATTTCTAGCTGGATAGATGGCAAGCCTTATAAACCTTGTCATGTGGTTAAGGACACGGAAGCCCTAAGAAGCAATAGTCATGACAGCATCTCAGGACTCCAGGACTTCCACCAACTGTGGAAGAGAGTATGAGTATGTGTGATCACCACCAAAGTTAGTTTTCTAGTCACTAGTCTAATCCCTTCAAAAGATTCAGAATGCTGCAAGAGAAAAACACCGTCACCAGACGGTAAACGTGAGACCCATGATCCGTTCGTTCAGTCACGCCATTCAACTAAGACCATTCTGCGGATGATGTCACAGGGCAATGCTTCTAAAGCATATTCTGAAGAACCCTGACTCTGAGAGAGCCTTCTTGAGAAGAGGATTCTGTGGTGAAATAACATTGAGAACGTATTTACGTACGTGTCGTCTCTAGCAATTCACAATGGACGTGAGCATCTTGAAGACTCTAAGAAATACTAGAGCAGAGAAAACTGTTTAACTCTGTGTAACCTGGCGTCATTCAAATTTACTTAACCGTAGAAATCCTGTGTAGAATAATGCCAGGCTCAGTCTCATTTCCTCATTCATGAAAAGGGCAAACACACTATGTGACCTGGGGTTTTTCCAAAGAGTGAATGACGTAAACATATGTAAAGTATATGGCATCATCCTTGGTATACCCTGGGCATATGATAGGTGTTAATTCCTTTTCTTAGATTTATTATTTATTGAAAACCATTGTTATTAAAAAAGTTATATTTATTTATAATAATAGAAAAAATACACAAGGTTAAAACTTCAAACCATAAAAGGGATATAAAATTTAAAAACTCTCTCCTACCTCAGATGCCTCAGATTCCCAAGAGGAATTTTTTTCATGTACCTTTCCAGACATTTTCTGTGCATGTATATGCAGACATATCAGAAACAGATTTTTAAAAGTCCATTCCCAGTAAATGAGGTAATGGGTTTGCATTCATTTATTTTACACTTCTGCAGCGGTACTTCTAAGTTCTTTCATTTTGTGCTACCTCAATGTGTTTTTCTGAAATTCTTGGGAGGCATAAAGTTAAGGCCTTATGTTTATAGCGAAACGTTTATAAAGCGAATGTCACAGAGAATTGGAAAAAATACATAGTTGTTTGGGGTTAACTAATGATCAGTTTAAGTGTAAAACCTTTTTCTTGGTAAAGCCTTGCTTAATACTTCCCGAAGGAATTAACGGGCTGGTATGTAAATATTAATGAGCTAGTACATGGAAACCATATTTGGGGTCCCATACAACCATTCTGATTTTCACTTTCACTATAGTATTCAATATATCACATGGGATATTCAACACTTTATTACAAAACAGACTTTGTAATAGATGATTTTGCCTAATTTTATGCTGTTGTAAGTGTTTTAGGCACATTTAAGGCAGGCTCACCTAAGCTAGGATGTTCAGCAGGTTAGGTGTATTAAATGCATTTTGACTTAAGATATTTTTTAACTTAAGGTGGATTTATTGGAATGTAACTCATTGTAATTCAAGGAGCATCTGCACTCTGTAATAACTAAATTTGATGATCTTTCATTTTAACAGTTATGACTTGTCTTATAGGTAGCTATATCTAGGTATCTCACCCTTGAGAAAATATGAGTTCTTTGAGGACACTGTTCATGTCTTGTACCAGTTTGGACACATTAAAGGCATTTAATATGGATTTGATGAACCGAGGGAGCATCCAGAGAGGATCAGAGCATCGGTTCTCTCCACCAGAACCAAACTGTGATTGAGGAGGTGAATACTCATTTATTTGTTTTTTTCAGGTAAGGGTGGAGGATAGGGAAGGAGAATGTGGGAGCCTGGGCTGGAGAGGGTCAGAGCTGTGTCTGTAGAGACACGTTTGTAGCTACTCTGATGATGTATTAGTTTCCCAGAGCTGCTCTAAGAAAGTACCACAAACTGGGTGGCTTGAACAACAGAAATGTATTGTCTTACAGTTTTGGTGGCTAGAAGTCCAAAGTCAAGGTGTCTGCAGGGCTAGTTCCTTCTGAGGACTCTCTCTCCTTGTAGATGGCCATCTTCTCTGTCTCTCTTCAGATCATCGTTCTCTATGCATATCTGTGTTCAGATTTCCTCTTCTTATAAGGACACCAGGCATATTGATTAGTGACCACCCTAATGACCTCATTTTAACCTGGTCACCTCTGTAATAACCATATCTCCATACAAGGCCCCATTCTGAGGTGCTGAAGGTTAGAACTCCAACATAGGAATTTTGGAGGGGGACACAATTCAGCCCATAGCAGACGGGTTATCTTGCTGGGCTTTCATGCTTTTCAAGACCCACCCTGTGCCAGTATGCCCACTCGCCAACTGCAGCTGTCAAAATGTAGCCTCCTTAAAGAAATGCAAGCGCTAGAATGACGTGCGGTGATTGCCGTTTATCCTCTTGTTGACAGCCTTGTTCATTTCCCAGAGGGTGTTTTTGTGTGGCCTGAAGCACCTGCCGGTCTATCTCTGCTGTACCCTCCTGAGACAAAAACACAGGAAGCCGAGCCATAGATGACCACTGGCATCCACTGCCTTCGTGATTTCCTCTTTGGTTTCTTTCGTTTCGTTCAGTTCCTTCATTCTGTGGCTTGTCTGGACAGTCGCTCTTTGACCCTTGTAGCTAGTCCCTCCCTTTCTTCTTTATTGCCCCGAGTTATCTCCCTATTCTCATAACTCTAATCACTTTTTTCACATCCTCCTTCAGTGAAGAATGAGGAAATTGCAAGCAGAGTATGCGCCTTTTATTAGGAGATTCAAACTGCATCTTGCTGGATTACCCTCAAAAATCCTAAAATATAAAGTCTGACAGATCACTAAGAGGAGGACTTCTTTTTCTGTTTAGAATACTTTCTGATTGAACTTATTCGCTCAAGAAGAAAGGAAGCTAGTTGTTTCTCACCCAGGAGTGGATGTGTGATTTGGCCTTGCCATGGTTTCCTGCCGTGCCTGGAACCTGAGGGTGCTGGTGGCTGTCGTGTGTGGGCTACTGACTGCCATCGTTTTCGGACTGGGCATCTGGAGGATTGTGGTCAGGAGCCATAGAGGTAATGCTGTCCTATGTTTAACTCAGAGCAAGAGAAGGCATGGGGCCTCTGTCCCTGCCACCTGATGCACCAGTATTGGGAGGTACCTTGTCCAGTCTGAGGCATCCCACCACGGTGCCATTTACGGGATAGAAAAGACCAAGTCAGTCGAGCCTAGCAGATGGTTGAACAGAAATGAATACGTGTGAGTGTGAACGGCCGGGGGAAGCGTGACATAATTGAATTGGCTTCTTTCTCTTTTAACTCCAGACTGAATTGGTAGCAGAGTAATAATTAAAACAATTGATAACACACATTTAGGTCTGTCTGGCTAAATTCGTGAAAAGGGTAAATCGTTATGAAGGGGGACACACACATGCAACAAACACATACACACATGTGCATAACACGCACACAATCAAACATGCACAGAATGGAATTTCATTTTAAGAGAGAAGTTTAAGAAAGTCATCACTAAGGTTTAAGTGAAATGATCTCAGGCTTTGCACACAAATTTCCCACTTTCCAGATGTAGGAAACTAATCAACAATTTAAAAACCATTTTAAAAATGACTTTCCTGATTATTCAACAAATATTTGAATATTTGTGTGCCACAGCTGGCCTGGGAAAGGAGGATGTAGGAGGGAAGGTGGTGTGTAAAACAACATTGAAGTAAAGCCTGCTGGAACTCAGAACAGAACATTTCAATGATCTTAATGCTGGATCCCTTGGGCTGTAGAGCGTCTCCATAAAGGAATTCAAAGTTGGATGTGCTATATAGTCTTTTTCGTAAAAATCAGAGAAAGGTTGTAATGAAACAATAAATATAATGCCAATCAGGAAAGGCAGCAGGAGAGGTAGTATGCCCTCTGAGCAGGTAACTGGGGAGGACAGAAGGTTGAGGAGCTAGCAGGGCGTGGAGCATGGCTGCAAAGATTCACTGCTGAAGACCACCAGAGGGGTCTGACATTTTGCTGCTGATGGAGTGGTAGCTGAGGATGGATCTGTCTTCCCTCTACCCCACTGCCCTAACCAGTATTTACAGAATACTGTTTCAATAGTATTTAGAGAACTAAAGTGAGAAAATTTACCAGAACAAAAATAGTAAAATTTAAACTTGGAGCAAATGTGTTTTTGTTTGTTTAAGGTTGTAAAATAGTTTAATTCAGGTTAAAAAATTATGAACTATGGATTTTACCCCATTAAGGCTGCCAGATTTGTAAGACCTCATTTAAAGGGTATACTTCACAAAGTTTTTCCTTCCTGCCTTCCTTCCCCCCCTTCCTTCTTTCCTTTATGTAAGTGACGTCTACTTTTAAAAGGAAATTTATGGTGACTTATAAAGCATACATTTATAACAAAACCATTAAAAACAAGGACCAAAGTACAAAAACAACGTAAGAAAGAGTGCAGGGTGGGGACACAAAACATGAAAGTTCAAGGCTTAGGGGGAGTTGCTTAAAATAAATAGAAAATGTATTCCTGAACTCTCTGAGAGCCAAGATCCAAAAGGAAGCATAATAAGTAATAAAGATCCCATGTCTCACAGTAGAGGCATACAAGCTCTTCAAAAAGACAAACTTTTCTCTTTTTCTGAGTAGCATTTTTCAATTGGCTGTTTATGTAAGGGATATCTCTTAGCTTTGGGATAAGCCCAATGGAAAAGGAGAGGATTCTCACTATCATTTAAAGAAAAAGAGTGAAAGAATGGCACTGTTTGCTGTTACTATTTTGCCTCGTACATTTTATTGACAGTGCATTTCAGTTGGTAAATTGTTTCATTTCACTCCACTTCACTCTATTTCTTTTTATCGTATCCCATCCCATCCTGTGTAATTGTTGAATGTTCTTGCTTTGGTCCCTTTACTCAGGTATAGACATAAATAGTTTTTACATTTATTTTATTTATTATTATTATTTTTTTGAGATGAAGTCTCACTCTGTCACCCAGGCTGGAGTGCAATGGCACGATCTTGGCTCACTGCAACCTCCGCCTCCCAGGTTCAGGCAATTCTCCTGCCTCAGCCTCCCGAGAAGCTGGGATTGCAGGCGTGTGCGACCACGCCCAACTAATTTTTGTAATTTTAGTAGAGACGAGGTTTCACCATGTTGGTCAGGCTGATCTCAAACTTCTGACCTCGTGATCCACCCGCCTCGGCCTCCCAAAGTGCTGGGATTACAGGCATGAGCCATCGTGCCCAGCCACATTAATTTTTTTAAGGGGGAGAGAGGTCACACATATCTCTGAGAAACTGATGAAAGGTATAAATGTCTTAGTAGGGATAATAGACATGAACACACAAGATTTTGCATAAATTAATTCTATTGCATTCAAAATTTGTTTTGTCTATATTATAAATAGAACATATAAATTAAGTCTCTCACATTTATTTTTCTTGAAAAAGTAATGGCCTCATTGTGAAAAATAGAAACAAGTTTCAAATTGTGCTGAGTAAATTTCAATGAGAAGTTACTCTGATCTGGCAGTGACCGTTGATGTACAACAAGATTTATGCTATTTATGCATTTAATTATTATAATACCTATAGTTTCAAAAATTCTTGCTATGATCTAGGTACTATGCTAAAAACTTAGAGCAAATCCCAGTTTTGTGAAGTCCGGCCTTTTCACATTGGACGTTCTTCACAGGAAAACATAAGAAGCAGTATAGCTTTTGGACCCCTTCACTCTTGATGATGAAAGTAAAATGAACACACAATTAAGCTTTATTATATTTCTTTCCATCGACATTTTCCAACTTGTGCTAAGCCTGATATAATCATAGACAGTTGTCCACGATCATAATGGTAGAAAATGTTTTCTTTAACTCCTCTCAAAATGAGAGTATCTTAATCTCAAAACACACCAACAATGCCTTACTTGACCATATTCTACACCTCTCCCGGCTCGTAGAATTTCCTGCTGTTTGCCACCAGGACGGTTTTTGATTTACCCCCACTTCTCTGCAGATATTCTAACCTTCATTCTCTACCACAGGATACACCTGTTCCTCAGTCCTACAGGAGACTTAAGGATGTTGAAATATTCCCAATCCCCAAGGTCTGACTTCATAGCATTGATAATTGTTATTTTATTTTATTTTATTTTTTGAGATGGAGTCTAGCTCTGTCCGCAGGCTGGAATGCGGTGGCCTGATCTCAGCTCACTGCAACCTCCGCCGCTTGGGTTCAAACGATTCTACTGCCTCAGCCTCTCGAGTAGTTGGGACCACAGGCGCCCACCACTGCGCCCGACTGATTTTTATATTTTTAGTGGAGACGGGGTTTCACAGTGTTGGCCAGGCTACTCTCAAACTATTGACCTCAAGTAGCCTCAGCCTCCCAAAGTGCTGGGATTATAGGCCTGAGCCACTGCGCCTGTCCTGATAATTCTTACACTGTGGAAAATATGGGTTGTTGTGAAAGGTCAATGAGAGTTTATTGTTTGTCAAAAAATAATCTGACCAAAGATACTTGGCTTTAATTTCACTCAATTACAGTACTTCTTCCAGAGGCAAACTCAATAAATCTATCTGATGTGACTGTCCCTGGAGGATACTTGCATTTGGGTTAAAAAAAAAAAAGAGTCCAAAGCAGTGTTTTCTGGAGGGAGAAAGTTGGGTTTTAAGTAGTTGTAGTGTTCTTTTGTCTTAACCCTGGTATTGTAAATGTCTCTTCTGCTCCTTAACCAGTCTCCCTTTGCTTCCTCACATAGTCACCCCCTAAATTAAAAAGAAATGTCTATGAAAGGGAAGGGTTTTAAAAATACATTTATTCCAATTTGGCTATGTAATCGATCGAGGGGCATGGATTATTTTAACATCAGAATCAGTGATGTTAGAGTGTTGATTCCATTTTAAAAGTCATTTTCTTAAACTAAGGGGCTAGAATCTTGGCTTAGTGGATTATTCCTGAATTTCCAGGTATTAAATATTTTTACTTGAAATTGTGGATATGTCCCCCACCTGTGGTTCTTCGATGACACACATATTGAAGATCTAACATGGAGTATAGTGTTAAAAGTGGGTACTTGAGAGTATACGGGAAAATGTAACAGAGTAGGGGAAAGAAAACTCTGGAGCCAGACTGCCTGAGTTTAGATCCCAATGACGCCATTCACTAGCTTTGAGCAAATTATTAACTTTGAGCAAATTATCCATTTCTGAGTCTCAGTTTTCTAATCTATTATAGGCATAATTGTAAACCCTATCTTATAGGGCTGATATGAGGCTTAAATGAGTCAATATATTAAAAAGTTTAAGATGATGTCTAGTACCTTGAAGTACTCAATAATTGTTGACTACTAACCTTTAGATATTTTTAGATAATTCAGTGCAGAGCATGGTTTTCTCCACTCCCTGATTTATACCTTGAATAGATACCATTGACCTAGACTGGACCTTTGGCTTGAAACTCAAATTAGCAATCCAAAAATTTACAATAGGTTTAATCATTAAGTTCAATTGACTAGCTGAAAACAGAAACAGAAACAGTTCTAAGAACTGCCACATCTTCCTGCATTTGCCTTTCAGTACTTATCCTACACCACACCAACAGGGGAAATGTTTATTAAAAAATTTAGCCATGCGTATATTTTAAAGTTTAAAAAGAATTCAAAGTATTATACTTCTTCTTTCAAAGTATAATAAGAATTAACAAAGGAAAAAATATTTAACCGGTTTATTGAAATATTAACCAGGTAGTTAATACTGGACAAATTTTACCTTAAATAAAGATTATACTTTATGTATTTTATTGGTATAAATCTTTCAGGTTTTTTTTCTTTACAACCAGAATAAACTTTCCTAAACATTGTCCTCTCATTTGAGAGTTACCTTTATCATCACCAAACTGTTTCAGATTAGGACAAATGACAGATGCCTGGATTTTAAAGCCCAAAAGGCTAAGCCAAGTACTAGAAAGGATCTGCAGATGAAATTTCTTAGACTAAGGAAATATATTTTTATTTTCTTACTATTAAAACCAAACTTTTCAAAACAGACCCTAATTTTGTCTAGTTTAGGAGAAGAAATTAATATTTTCTATTTGGAATCTTTAATATTATTTTATGCTACTTTCCCAAGCAGCCTGTGTGTGTGTTGTATATGTTTTGTATTTAAACTTCCAAGATGTGTAGTAAAAGCATTGAAAAGCATTGAAAATAGGGCTAATAGGCTAATAATTCTAGAAATATTACTTTGTACAATTTAAAAGAATGTAGAAAAAATCGTTACTGTTATCCTGGTGTTACAAAAGAAAAATATTGGTATTAAATATGTTCCAAAATATGGGGCCTCAAATAAAAGGAAACTGATGCTGCCTGTCCCAATCAATGGGAAAGGAAGGCCTTGTGAGGAGGGAGCAGAGGCACTCAGTCAGTTACAAGGAGATCTGCATCTGTTATCTGCTCTGCTACCGATTAATTACTGATCCGGAACAAATCACTCAGCCTTTATGTAGAATGAGGGGGTTGGGTTGATGAGTAACTAATGTCACTTATTTTCAAGGTCATAATTCTAAAACTGTTTTATGATATGAACAAACCACTTAATCTTTCAGAGTCTGACTTTCTTTATGTAAAAATACAGTCTTAAAGATACCAGTACGATTTTTGCCGTATTTCATGTATAATTTAGGTATTTCAGAGGCTAGAGTCTTGAAGTGCGTAGCACAAGGTGTTAAACATGTGGTTCTGACAGAGGAGTTGCTAGTTCAGCTTGGACTAGATATCCTCAACCAAGATGCAAATGGCAAAGAAGCCAGTCAGCAAACGTTAGTTGGGTACCTTCTATTCAACGGCATTGTGCTAGGATTTGGAGATATAGATCAAGACGCTTGTTCTAAAAACTGGCAAATTATTTCTTAACTTTAAGAAATGACTCTTGACTTACAGCAAAAAGGCAGGATGAGTAGACATGGATAGATCTCCTTGTTTACAAACATAGAAGTTATAAATAAAATATGACAATAATTCATATATGCAAGTAGGCTTTTGTCCTTGAAGAAAAATCACAGGTGGCAGAAATAAAGAGTAAAGTCAATACTTATGAGGGTGAGCAGGCACTGCTGCAATTTCAATGTGTTCCTGAGGACAGGAGGCATGGTTTCTGTGCTGTGTGGAGCAAGGGAGCTGGGACTGAGCCACCAGCATAATACCTAAACCTTAAGGAGTAGGATCAACCAAGAGAAGGAGATTAGAAAAATTCTACTCACTGGTCTAAATAAGCATTAAATAACAATATCATCTGTTCAGAGCCATAAGTAAAGAAAAAAAAAGTCAATACCAGTAATTGAAACCCCAGGCTTTACAATCTAAATTGGTCCTATCTGTTACAGTACAGAAATCTCCAGTTAAAAATAATCCTAAAAACAGGCTGGGCATGGTGGCTCACACCTGTAATCCCAGTACTTTGGGAGGCTGAGGTGGGCAGATCACCTGAGGCCAGGAATTAGAGACCAGTCTGACCAACATGGGGAAACCCTGTCTCTACTAAAAATGCAAAGTTATCCTGGTGTGGTGGCGCATGCCTGTAATCCCAGCTACTCGGGAAGCTGAGGCAGGAGAATTGCTTGAACCCAGGAGGTGGAGGTTGTGGTGAGCTGAGATTGCACCATTGCACTCCCGCCTGAGCAACAAGAGTGAAACTGTCTCAAAAAAAGAAAAAAATAATAATAATCCTAAAACTAGTTTAAGATTACTACTGATGGTGCCCCAGGATCAAAAAATAAGTAATCATGAAATTTTCCTGTAGAAGTCTTTTCACAAACAAGACCCATAAAAGTCTCACGGAAGAATAATAAATAAGATAAAGATGAGTTTACAGTCCAAAATTACACATGAACCATGATGCAGGGGAGACATCAGATGTGATCAAAAGGATGAACCCTCCCAGAATTAGATATAACAGAACAATCTGAAAGAGAATATAAAATATGTTTAACAAGATTAAACATTTAAAATATAGGAGAAAAACCAAATAAAAATATAGTATTTTTAAAAGAATAGAATTTGAAAAAGAACCAAAAGTACTTTTAAAATGGAAAATATTACAATAATAAAAAAATTAATGAGTGATCTAAAAGGAGATTAGAAATTATTAAGTTGCTGAGCATGGTGATTCATGCCTGTAATCCCAGCATTTGGGGTCTGATGCTGGAGTGTCACTTGAAGCCAAGAGTTTGAGACCAGCCTTGACATCTCTACAAAACACAAAATATTATTTTAAAAATAGCCAGGCATGATGGCACCTGCCTGTAATCTCAGCTACTTGGGAGACTGAGGCAGAAGGATCTCTTGAGCCCAGGAGATGGAGGCTACGGGAACTGTGTTCACACCTCTGCACTCCAACCTTGGTGACAGAGGGAGACCCTGTCTCTACAAAACAAACAAACATATCAAAAAAGCGCCCCCCACAACTCTAATAATTAAAGAGAAAACTAAGGAATGGAAAAGAAAACTAGGAAACTGTAATTCAGCATAGTAATATAAAGAGATGTTAATGGTGATGGGATTAAGAAACTTGATGTATAGAAGGCTAAAGCCCAGCAGAGTCTACCAGACATTTCAGAAAAGAGTAGAATATATGGGTGAGGTAACTCTTAAAGAAGTAATAACTAAAAAGTTTTCTCAATTGAAGAATGACTTTTCAAGTAGGAAAAGCAAAAACCACATCATGGTAAAATTGCAGAACATCAGATAAAGAAAATTTAAAAGACAATTATAGAAAAAGACTCCCCCAAAATAAATAAAAATTGGGAAGTAATATTTTCACAGTGTTGTCAACCAAGAATTTCATACCTTACCAGACTGAAAATCAACAGTGAGGGAAAAATGAAAACATTTTCAGATAAACACTGGATAATCTGTCACTCATAGACCCTGGATGAAAGAATTATGAAATCATATACATCAAAAAGCAAGAAATTGAATCCAGAAGGAAGAAATGCGATACAGACACAAGCTTGTTTTATTGCACATTATAGATACTGTGTTTTTTTACAACTTGAAGCTTTGCAGCAATTCAGTGCCAGGCAGGTCTGTTGGTTCCATTTTTCCAACAGCACGTGCTCACGTTCCGTCTCTGTGTCGGTCACGTTTTGGTAATTCTCACAATATGTAAAACCTTTTCATTATTGGTATTTCTGTTATGGTGATCTGTGATCACGATCTTTGATGGTACTATTGCAATTGTTTTTGGGTGCTGTGAGCCATGTCCATGTAAGATGGCAAACATAATCAATACATGTTGTATGTGTTCTGACTGCTCTACAGACCAGCAAATCCCTCAACTCTTATACTCTTCCCAGGCCTTCCTGTTCCCCAAGACACAGCATCATTGAAATTAGGCCAATGAATAACCCTGCAATGGCTTCTAAGCGTTCAACTGAAAGGAAGAGTTGGGTGTCTCTCACTTAGAATCCAAAGGTAGAAATGATTAAGCTTAGTGAAGAAGGCATGTGAAAGTTGAGAAAAGCAGAAAGCTAAGGTCTTGTGCCAGACAGCCAGATTGTGATTGCAAAGGAAAAGTTATTCAAGGAAATTAAAAATTCTACTCCAGTGAGCACACAAATGGTTAGACAATGGAAATCTTTTTGCTGATATGAAGAAAATTTGAGGGGTCTAGATGGAAGATCAAACCAGCCACAACATTCCCTTAAGCTAAAACCTAATCCAGAACAAGGCTCTAACTTGTTTCAATTCTACGGAGTCTGAGAGAGTTAAGAAAGCTACAGAAGAAAAGTTGGAATCTAGCGGAGACTGGTTTATGAAATTTAGTGAAAGAAGCCATCTCCATAACATAAAAGTGTGAAGGAAAGCAGCAAGTGCTGATGTAGAAGTTGCAGCAAGTTATTCAGAAGATGTAAATATGATAAACGATGAAGATGGCTAAACTAAACACCACATTTTACATGTATAAAACAGCTTTATTGGAAGAAGATGTCATTTAGGACTTTCATAGCTAGAGAGGAGAAGTCAACATCTGGCTTCAAACTTCAAAGGACAAGCTCTCTTGTTAGCAGCTGATAATGCTGGTGACCTAAAGTTGAAGGCAGTATTCGTTCACTGGTGGTTTAGGGATAAAACTGTTCCACTTCATTGGGTATTAATTCTCATAAGGAGCATGCAACTTAGATACTTTGCATGCACAGTTCATGTTAGGGTTTGTGCTCCTATGATAATCTAATGCTGCTGATCTGACAGGAGGCGAAGCTCAGGAGATAACAGTCACTCACCCATGGCTCACCTCCTCGTATGTGGCCTGGTTCCTAACAAACCATGGGCTGGTACCTGGGGTTGGGGACCCCTGTTCCAGAATTTTATAGTTTTACACTTTACATTACATCTATGATTCATTTGAGGTAATTTTTGTGAAAGATGTAAGTCTATCTCTAGATGATGATGATTATTATTTTTTTGCATATGGTTGTCCAGTAGTTCCAGCAACATTTGTTGAAAAGACTATCCTTTCTCCATTAAATTTCCCTCACTTCTTTGTTGAAGAGCAGTTGACTATATTTGTGTGAGTCTATTTATGGAGTCTCTATCCTATTCTATTAATCTATTTGTCTATTCTAGTGGGGTGTGAAATGATATTTTTGTGGCTTTAATTTGCATTTCTCTGATGATTAAGAGAGAAATTTTCTCTGAGTTATTTTCATGTGTTTCTTGCCTATTCACATATCTTCTTTTATTAAGTGTCTGTTCAAGTCTTTCGCCCACTTTAAAAAAAGTGGTCTGCTTGGATTCTTATTATTAATGTGTATTCTTTACAATTTATAAATTACAATTCTAATCTACAATTAGATTTACAACTCTAATTTACACTTTTGGATACAATTCCTTTGTCAGTTATATTTAACACAAACATTTTCTCCCAGTCTGTGTCTTCTGTTTTTATTGTCTTCTTTTTTTTTGAGATGGAATCTTACTCTGTCACCCAGGCTAGAGTGCAGTGGCATGATCTCTGCTCACTGCAACCTCTGCCTTCCAGGTTCAAGCAATCCTCTTCCCTCAGCCTCCTGAGTAGCTGGAAATACAGACATGCACCACCACACCCAGCTAATTTTTGTATATATATATATATTTTTTTTGGTAGAGACAGGGTTTCACCATGATCACCAGGCTGGTCTTGAACTCCTGATCTCAGGTAATCCACAGTCTTGGTCTCCCAAATGCTGGGATTACTGATAGAAGCCACTGTGTCTGGCCTATTCTTATCTTCCTAACAGTGCCTTTGATCACAGCAGTTTTTTTTTTTAAATATATATATACTTTTTATTGCATTTTAGGTTTGGGGGTACATGTGAAGAACATGCAAGATTGTTACATAGGTACACACATGGCAGTGTGATTTGCTGCCTTCCTCCCCATCACCTGTATCTGTTATTTCTCCCCATGCTATCCCTCCCCAACCCCCCACCCCCCTCC
>PVKV010028367.1:7130-25191 GCA_004027835.1 Alouatta palliata | reverse complement strand
GGGTGGGTGGAGGGGGCTGAGTGGAGTTGGGTGCTGCATTTGGGAAACAGCTGCAGGCTCCAGGCGGGCTTTTCTTGCCTCCCCTCACTGAAGAGTGCGGCCTGGGGACAGGTACACGCCGGGAGCCGCGGGTGCAGTGGGTGGCAGCCCCTCCCCAGTCCTCCCTCGCCCTAGCTGATAGGCCACCATTCCCGAGTCATTCCTTTAGCTTGGAGCTAGCTGTCTCCAGGCTCCACCAGGCAGGCACAGTGACTCACTGAATGCTCACGGCCTGCCCTGTCCTTCATGGAGTTAGAGACTCACGGCATGAAGTGGGGACCAGGGGCAGAGTTCACTGGGGTCCCTGGAGTAGCTACAGCAGCCGGCGAGAGGAGGAGCTGGGAGGTTGGCGTGGGCTCCACGGCTGTGCACCAGGAGGGGCTGGGAAGGCTTCCCAGTGATGAGGGCTCTGTGGGCGCCCCTGCTCTAGAACCCGGAGCACCCCCCATCCCTGCAGACCCCAAACCCTTAGGCTCCTCAGCCCTGCACCTCTTCCACCCTTCCCTGCACAGAACCTGCCTCCCACGCCCACCCCACCCCCGCTTCCCACCTCAGGAGCCCCCAGAGTGCTGAGGACTTGTAGGGGGACTTTGGTTCCCCCAAGCTGCTATGTCTCTAAGAAGTGCCCCTCCCTCCCTGAAACCTGCCCTCTGTCCTGAACCCTAGGACTCACTGCCAAAGATGTTCACTTTTTAGGAGACGCAGACCCTGTCCGGGAAGGGGCACAAGGCCAGGCTACGGGAGTCCCCTTCCGAGACTGCCCAGCACCTGTAGCAGCACAGACCCTGAGCTGGGAAAGAGGGCAAGCTGGGTGACCACAGCACATGCCAGGACACACACCCACGCCCTGGTGAGCACCCCATGCCCACAGGGGCACCTGGCTCTCACCACCACCTCATCCCACACCTGCTACCTGGACCCGCCCTTTGCAACAGCCCCACACACCTGCATGCCACCCATGCCTGCCACATTCCAGCATGACCTCTTGGTTCAAGAGGCACCAAGTGGCCGCTGCCCAGAGCCAAAGTGCCCAGGACCCAGTGTGGCCTCGGACGTCAGCGCAGTCGGCACACATGGTAACAAGCACAGAGCAGGCACCAAACACACACATCTGCCACTGGAACGCCGAGGCCCGCCACCCCAGCAGGCACGCCCTCAGAGCACACCCACTGCAATGAGCCCCGCTCTTGGGGCAGCAGAAGCGCTCTGGAAGGAACTCCCCAAAAGACCCCTCTGCCTCTCACCTCTCTCCGCGCTCAGCACGGCCACCAGCAGGACCAGGGACAAGGTCTTCATGGCATGGAGACTGCTCATTCTAGGGTACTGGTGTGCTGCCCCCGGCCATCTCACCCTCTAGGGCTTTGTGAGTCCTTCGCAGCAGCAAAGCCAGAACAGCCAGTTCGCCACCCCACCCAGTCCTCACACGGCCACCCAAAGGAGAACTGTCTGCCTCACCCCCCCAGTCCCATCCCCCCATCCTCGCCCTGAATTCTCACCCAGAGCCCCACACCTGCACCACACCTCCTCTCCTTAGCGCCCCCACCCAGAGCCCCACACCTGCACCGCACCTCCTCTCCTTAGTGCCCTCACCCAGCACCCTCCCAGGCCTGGCCCACCTGTCCTCACTTTCCTCCCTCTGGCTGATTCTCAGCCACTTGCCCTGCAGGCCTGCCAGAGAGAGGAAGGTGGGGCGTGGGGAGCACCCTGGCATCAGCGGCTCCTCCCTCAGGCACTTGTTTATAGGCCCACAACAAGGTTGGGTGCCTGAATTTCCATTTCACAGGAACTTTCTTTCTCCACCCCTCCCCCCGACCCCCCCACAACCCCCCAGAGGACTCTCACTGTGTCACCCAGGTTGGAGTGCAGTGGCAGGATCTCGGCTCACTGCAACCTCTGCCTCCTGTGTTCAAGCAATTCTCCTGCCTCAGCCTCCCAAGTAGCTGGGACTACAGGCGCCCACAACCATGCCCAGCTAATTTTTATATTTTATTAGAGATGGGGTTTCATGTTGGCCAAGCTGGTCTCAAACTCCTGACCTCAAGTGATCCACCCACCTCGGCCTCCCAAAGTGCTGGAGTTACAGGTGTGAGCCACGGCCCCCAGCCCAATTTACTCTTTGCACTAGAATTGACAGTGGGCAGGCCTGGTGGTTCACACCTGTAACCTCATCACTTTGAGAGGCCAAGGCAGGAAGATCGCTTGAGGCCAAGATTATAACAATGAGAGGAATATAACATAACCGACTCCATCTTGCTTCTAATCTCATAAGCGAACTGCCTTCGCTCATTCCCAGGCACAGGCCAAGCTAACTACGGGAGGAATTTAGTTAATTGTTTAAAGTAAGGATGGGCCAGGCACGGTGGCTCGTGCCTGTAACCCCAGCACTTTGGGAGGCTGAGGCAGGTGGATCACCTGAGGTCAGGAGCTCCAGACCAGCATGGCCAACATGGCAAAACTCTGTCTCTAGTAAAATTTAAAAAAAAAAAATTAGCCAGTGTGGTGGTGGGCGCCTGTAATCCCAGCTACTGGGGAGGCTGAGGCAGGAGAATCACTTGAACCCAGGAGGCGGAGGTTGCAGTGAGCCCAGATCGCGCCATTGTACTCTGGTGTGGGTGACAAGAGCGAAACTGTCTCAAAACAAACATAAATAAAAATAAAACATAAAGTAAGGGTGTTACTAGTCCCTTCCCAAAACTACTCCCCTCCTTGTTGGAGACCAAAGCCACCTCTGTAAAACGAAGGAAAGACCACAAGGTTAGCATTACGGTAGGGGCTTGACTTTTTTTTTTTTTTTGAGACAGAGTCTCACTCCGTCACCAGGCGCCAGGCTGGAGTGCAGTGGTGGGACCTCGGCTCACTGCAACCTCCGCCGCCCGGGTTCAAGCAATTCTCCTGCCTCAGCCCCCCGAGTAGCTGGGACTACAGGCGCGCGCCACCACGCCCAGCTAATTTTTTTGTATTTTTAGTAGAGACGGGGTTTCACCATGTTGACCGGGATGGTCCCGATCTCTGGACCTCGTGATCCGCCCGCCTCGGCCTCCCAAAGTGCTGGGATTACAGGCGTGAGCCACCGCGCCCGGCGACTTTTTTTTTTTTGAGATGAAGTCTCGATCTGTCACCCAGGCTGGAGTACAATGGCACAATCTCAGCTCACTGCAACCTCCGCCTCCCTGGTTCAAGTGATTCTCCTGCCTCAGCCTCCCAAGTAGCTGGGATCACAGGCGCCCACCACCATGACTGGCTAATTTCTTTTTTCTTTTTTTTTTGTATTTTTACTAGAGACAGGGTTTCACCATGTTGGCCAGGCTGGTCTCCTGAACTCAGGTGATCCACCTGCCTCGGCCTCCCAAAGGGCTGGGATTATAGGCATGAGCCCCGTGCCCGGTCGGGGAGCTTGACTTCTGCTAATGAGCCAGGATAGGCAGTGAAGGAAGTGACCATGTCCTCAGGACGAAGCAGCCGTGGCCGCTGTGCAGTCAACACAACAAGCCTTTCCATGTGCACTGTGGTCCAGCTCATCCAATCAAAGCTATCTCCAGGAGGGAAATTCCCGGCCTCCAATTAGAGAGCATGCATATTGGATTTTACCTGTCCTCAGACTGACCCTTTGCTCATTTTAACAGTAGAAAACACACCCCCGGGAGGAGATTTCAGAGGCTAATGAGACATGTGACACAGGAACAAGCCTGTGCAGCTACTGCCCGAGTGCACCCAGAGGACCCCCCAGAACGAGCTTCCTAGCAACGCCTCTCCCAACGCGCGTGAGGAGTCAGGGAAGACCCATCAGGAGCCTCCCCGTGCCAGTCTCCGCTGTCTGCCTGTATGGGCAGCCGGCCCTGGACCCTCCCTCTGGGGCGTCCTGTCTCTTCTGCACTGAACTTTAAAAATATTCTTTCTCCTTTGCAATGCACCACTCTGTGCTGCATCTCCTGGGCTGTGTCTCTTGTTTAAATTCTCTCAAACTGAGAAGACGGAGGCCTCGCAGCAGCCGTCAGTGTTTCCGGCGCCGTGACTGATGGAAGTTTGTCCGGTCATCCACTCCCACTTCCCTTCCCTGCAGCGGGTACCGTGCCACTGCCAGGCTGCCTGGCGGGCTGCCACTGCGTCTCCCAGGCTGTCTCGGTAAAGGTTTTTAAGAGGCCTGTGCCCTTTCTGTGGGTATGTGCTGCTCTCCTCTGGCGGCTGCCTCTGTGCCTCCAACATTATCCCACCCACGTGGGTTGCTCTCAGCATTCCGCTGTTTTGCCGCTGAGTTTCACACCTTTCTGGCCTCGTTTCAGACAAGGCGCCTTTGCTGTTCCTCTGGCAGCACTTGGCCGCCACCTCGTGGCCACTATGATTTATAGTCTGATCGGGTTTTTTGTTTACAAAATTTTTTGGGTTTTTTTTTTTTTTTTTTTTTTTTTTTGAGACAGAGTTTCTACTGCCCAGGCTGGAGTGCAATGACACCATCTTGGCTCACTGCAACCTCCGCCTCCCGGGTTCAAGCGATTCTCCTGCCTCAGCCTCCTGAGTAGCTGGGACTACAGGCACCCACCACTACATCCGGCTAATTTTTTGTCCTTTTAGTAGGGATGAGGTTTCACCATGTTAGCCAGACTGGCCTTGAACTCCTGACCTTGAGTGATCCGCCCACCTCGGCCTCCCAAAGTGCTGGGATTACAGCCATGAGCCACCGCGCCCGGCCAACATGTTCTGTTTTGAGGGACACATTAAGAGTGCCCCATCCCTCCAGACTTTATGCATTTTCCAACTCCAGATTGTCCTTCAACTGGCTTTCTTTGCTGAATAAAAGATGCTCAGTCATGTAGATTCCAGGTCGTGGGGGTCGCATCCGGCCATTCCAGGCATTATAATCAGACATCACAAATGGTCAACCAGCGAGGCAGGGAAAGGCTTGCTGGACAGACATCAGGACCCCCAGCCAGCAAGGGGGCCACCTTGGTTGGCCTGGAGACTTCCAGCGCCTGTGAGACCCAGTCGGTGCCCGGCAAATGCCCACGACTTCCTAGGGCCCCGGTTTCATGGATTCAAGGGGACCTCCCAGACTCTGTCATGGTCTAGCTTGAGGAGGACCAGCTTGAGGAGGCTGAGGTGGGAGGATCACCTGAGCCTGGGAGATCGAGGCTGCAGTGAGCCATGATAGTGCCGCTGCACTCCAGCCTGGGCAACAGAGTGAGACCCTGTCTTGACAAAAAAAAGAAAGAGGAAAGACAACTGACTGTCTTTCCTCTGGTCCCCGCTGGCTCCAGGATGTCTCGACCCAGGCTGCCCAAGACCAGTCTTGCCTTCATTCCTCTTCTTGGAGTATTTGTGCACTGCACAGCTGGAGAACTGTTGGGGGTGCGTCCACAGTGCAGGGGGTCTCAGCATCTGTAGGGGATGTGCCCAGGGTGTGAGTGGTGTCAGCATCTGTGGGGGGGTTGTGTCCCTCTGTACCACTAAGTACAGAGGGTGTGAAGCTGTGAAATATACATTAGGTCCTCTTCCCCGTGTCCTGGCATTCAGTTCCTAAAATCCTGGGAATCTCCACAGTGATGTCTTTTTGTGCACTAATGATTGACTGAAGGCTGGCAGCTTCAGGGTGGGGCAGGTCTCCAGAAAGATCGTCTAAGGCAGGCTTAGAAGGTTACAGCTCTCCTCCAGCCCCCCAGCCCCCAGGGACGGGAGGGGCTGAAGGCTAAGCTGAAATTCTGCCCATGTAATGAAGCCTCCATAGAGGGCCCAAAAGGACAAGGTTTGGGGAGCTGTTGGATGGCTGACCACCCGCTGGTTGGATGGCTGCCCAGAGGGTGGTGCACCCATGGAGGGCCTGAAAGCTCCATTCCCTTTCCCCACCCATCTCCTCATTGGTAACCTTTGTAAATATCTGTTTTCTTTTGAGATGGAGTTTCGCTCTTGTTGCCCAGGCTGGAGTGCAATGGCGCTATCTCAGCTCACTGCAACCTCCGCCTCCCAGATTCAAGTGATTCTCCTGCCTCAGCCTCCCCAGTAGCTGGGATTACAGGTGTGCACCACCATGCCTGGCTAATTTTTGTATTTTTAGTAGAGACAGGGTTTCCCCATGTTGGCCAGGCTGGTCTCGAACTCCTGACCTCAGGTGATCTGCCCGACTCGGCCTCCCAAAGTGCTGGGATTACAGGTGTGAGCCACCGCACCCAGCCCCTTTGTAATATCCTTTATAATAAAGCAGTAAATGTGTTTCCCTCAATTCTGTGACCCATGAGAAAAGAAAATAACTTTTATCTGTGAAATGTGAGTCCTTTTAAATTATCAGGCCCAGGCCAGGCACGATGGCTCACCCCTGTAGTCCCAGCACTTTGGGAGGCCAAGGCAAGTGGATTGCTTTAGGCCAGGAGTTCAAGACCAGCCTGGGCAACACAGTGAGACCCTCATCTCTACAAATAAATAAATTAGCCAGGAGTGGTGGTACATGCCTGTAGTCCCAGCTGCTTGGGAAGCTGAGGTGGGAGAATCACTTGAGCTCGGGAGGTTAAGGCTGCAGTGAGCCATGATCGCACCACTGCACTCCAGCCTGGGTGACAGAGTAAGACCCTACCTGAGAAAAGCAGAACATAAATTATCAGGCCCAGAGAGATTAAAATTAAACAGCAATCCCACCCTTCTTCCCCCAGAGCTGAGCTTTCATCCCTTGAAACCCTTGCTACTGCTGCAAGGAGCTATGAATTAACCTCACCGGGCCACGCTGACACGGGAACCCACACCCAAGAGCTTAATGACATAGAGCCAATCACGGATCAATGTTACTTATGTGAACCAATTAGAATTAGAATTGGAATTTGTATCAGCCAACACCTTTCCCACCTTTTTGCCTTTAAAAAAATTCGCTTGTAACTGTTGCAGCCCTCATGATTGGCCCATGCAAAGTTTCTTCTTGTGTAGTATTAATTTTGCCCTTTAATTTAGCCTGACAGCTCCTCCAGCAAACCCTAGAAGGAGTTGTGGGAACCCCGACTTGAAGCCAGTTGGTCAAAAGCCCTGGAGGCTGTGGTCTGCAGCTGGAGTCTGAAGCGGGGGCGGCTGGGGACCAAGCCCTCCGCCTGAAGGCTCTGACGCCACCTCCAGGTAGATGGTGTGAGAATTAAGTGACGGGACCCCCAGCTGGTGTCCACCGAAGAACTGATTGCTTGTTAGTTGGTGGGAAGAACCATCACTCCCCCCCCCCCCACAATTTGGTCTGTGTTGATGACTGTTGTTTTGAGTGGAAGAACAGGAAAAACACGTTGAGTATTTTTTTTCCCATAGGCAGAGGGGCAAAGCAGACCTGGTGCAAGTGGGGCTGGGCCATCACCCCTGAGGGAGCGAGGGCGGGAGGCTCTGGTGGCCTGGGTTTCTCCTGGGGGAGGATCTGGGAAGGCTCTGGAGGATGGAAGGAGAGGGCTTTCCCAGTGCGGGTGCTGTGAAGAGGCTCACCCAGCAGGACATCCAGCTGGCTGAGAGCTTCCTCTGGCCAAACACAGGCAGGGAGAGGGAAGACCGGATGGGGCCCATCAGCTCGTACAGTGGGAAGATCATCGAGCCCTCAATTTACTGTCCTAAATGAGGACAGTAAAACAGAAAAGGACAGTAAAAAGACAGATGAGGAAAAGAGAAAAGTAAAAGAGACAGTAAAAGACAGATGAGGAGAAGAGAAAAGCCCCTTTACACTGGTAGTATAGAAGCTACCAGTGGAAAGGCAAACTGGGCTCTGGATGAGCTCAGGTTCCTGCAGCCGGCCTGATGGGACACCTGTGTCGGGTGTCATGTGATAGGTTTCAACCAGCCCACTCGCAACCAGAGGGATTCGGCCCACGGTGCAGGTGGTCTCAGCAGCTCTGGGGGGGTGTATCCACAGTGCGGGAGGTCTCAGCATCTGTGGGGGGGGTGTCCACGGTTCTGGTGGTCTCGGCATCTGTGGGGGATGTGTCCACGGTGTGAGTGGTCTCAGCAGCTCTGGGGGGTGTCCAAGATGTGAGTGGTCTCAGCATCTGTAGGGAATGTGCCCACGGTGAGAGTGGTCTCAGCATCTGTAGGGGATGTGCCCACGGTGTGAGTGGTCTCAGCATCTGTGGGGGATGTCCATGGTTCAGATGCTCTCAGCATCTGTCAGTGGGGGATGTCCATGATGTGGGTGGTCTCAGCATCTGTTGGGGGTTTGTCCACGGTGCAGGTGGTCTCAGCAGCTCTAGGGGGTGTGCCCAAGGTGCAGGGGTCTCAGCAGCTCTGGGGGGTGTGCCCACGTGCAGGTGGTCTCAGCATCTCTGGGGGTGTGCCCACGTGCAGGTGGTCTCAGAAGCTCTGGGGAGTGTGCCCATGTGCAGGTGGTCTCAGAAGCTCTGGGGGAATGTCGGCCACAGTGCGGGGGGTCGCAGTGTCCGCTTCTGTTCAACCCTCCCTGCCTCTCCTCTGCGTCTCTCTCAGTTCTTGGCAGCCCACAGACTGGGTCAAATCGAGAAAAAAGAAAGTGGAGGTAAGTTCATTAATGTCAGTGCATTAGTGTTCATTAATGTCAGTGCAATTAATTTAACTGTACTCAATTACAAACAAACAGAGCATTTCAGATAGTGATGAGAGTTCTGAGGATGTGCAAACGGGGCGGGGACAGGGAGTGACCAGGTCAGAGCCAGCTCAGAAAGGACAGGCAGCAAGGGGGCAGATGAATGATTAGATGGGCGTATCCTCCCCATTCGTAATATCTTTTTAAAAATAAAATAGAGGCAAGGTTTCCCCATGTTGGCCAGGCTGGTCTCGAACTCCTGGGCTCAAGTGATCTGCCCACCTCCGCCTCCCAGAGTGCCAGGATTATGGTCAGGATTATGGTCCTGAGCCACTGCATGCCGCTACGTCTTCTTATGAATGTTGGCTGGGCGCAGTGGCTCATGTTTGTAATCCCAGCACTTTGGGAGGCCGAGGCAGGCAGATCATCTGAGGTCGGGAGTTCGAAACCAGCCTGACTAACATGGAGAAACCCTATCCCTACTAAAAATTTGGCAGGAATGGTGGTGCATGCCTGTAATCCCAGCTACTCGGGAGGCTGAGGCAGGAGAATCGCTTGAACCTGGAAGGTGGAGGTTGCGGTGAGCTGAGATCGTGCCATTTCACTCCAGCCTGGGCAACAAGAGCAAAACTCCGTTTCAAAAAACAACAAAAAAAAGAAATTCTCAATGTGAATGAGGTCAAATTCATGTATATTTACTCCCATAGTGCTTTTGTAGGGTAGACAAAGTTTTCTTAAACTAGTTCCAGGTGTTGACTTCTAAATGGTTTATTGTTTTGAGTCTTACATTCAGGGCTACGATGGTTTTGGGTAGGCTGTGACATTTGAGGTCATGATTTACTGAAGGTTTTTTTCTTAGATGAATATCCAATTGACCTAGCACAGTTCTTCAGGGTAACTTATAATGACCCTAAATGAGAGTATCGAACTCTAAGAAGGCACGAGAAGCATGAATAATAACTATTTGGATAAATATAAAATAATATCAATGATATAAAACAGGAATAACATTTTGTAGGTTTATAACATATATACAAGTAAATATACATGGGACTTCAGGCATACACAACCACACCCAGCTGATTTTTAAATTTTTTTGTAGAAATGGTATTGTCATATGTTGGAATCGTCAAGAGTTCAAGACCAGATTGGGCAAAATAGCAAGACTCTATCTCTACAATAAAAAACGACATAGAATGACTGAATGAAAAGACTGAGGAAAGATACATCACGCTAATAGTATTAGGCAGGAAGTGCAGCTGAAATAAAAGGATGTTTATAGTGATAAAAGGATCAATATAACAGGACAATATTTTAATCCTACATTTGCACATATCTAATAACACAGAATGTAAAATACAACAAAGCTGAAAATCAAGGCAAATCCATAATCACGTCTCGTTTTTCTTTCTTTCTTTTTTTTTTTGCAAAAATACAATCAGGAGAAACTTAGGTATTTTAATACAAATCTTTAAGTAACTGATAGAAGAAGCAGATAAAAAAATAGAATACATGAATTTGCACAAGATTGTAAATATTCACATACTGAACATACATGGAATGCTGTTCCAAACACCTGGAGATTCCATGTTTCTTGAAGTGAATGGAGAACATTTACCAACAATCACATTCTCAACTATGCAATTAATCTAGAGTTATAAATAACACATATAAAGGTTGGAAAGAAATAAATGCAATATGGCAAGAAAAATAAAGATATGCTTAGAAAGGAAATGAAAATGTCATTATTTGCAAATGACATATTTGCATATGGGGAGAAACCAAAAGAATTTGCAAACAAAATATACACACATTTAACAGGATTCTGAAAATCAAGGTACAAAAACCAAATGTATTCTACAGACTGGCAAGGCAAAGAGCAATGTAAAAGACAATATAATTTATATTATCATCAAAACCAATAGTATGTTTAAAATAAAACCTAATGAGAGATGCAGAGGACCTCGACCCTGAAAACCAAGAAAATACACAAGAGGCTGGGCACAGTGGCTCACGCCTGTAATCCCAGCACTTTGGGAGGCTGAGGCGGATGGATCATCTGAGGTCAGGAGTTTAAGACCAGCTTGGTCAACATGGCAAAACCTCGTCTCTACTAAAAATACAAAAACTTAGCCGGGCTTGGTGGCAGGTGCCTGTAATGCCAGCTGCTCGGGAAGCTGAGGCAGGAAAATCGCTTGAGCTGGGAGTCAGAGGTTACAGTGAGCCGAGATTTCGCCACTACACTCCACCCTGGGTGACAGAGTGAGACTCCATCTCAAAAAAATAAAAAACGAAAATACATATGAGAAAAAATTGGAGGTCTATTAAGGAAGGATATACAAAGGCATCTGGTGGAAGACTTAGTGCTTTTAAGTTGCTGTATAGATCTGAGACAATCCTGATTAAAAGGGTATCAGGAAAAATGATGATGATGGTGACAAAATTGGCCTCCTGAGTCTACACTTTATCTGGAAATCCTGAAGTTTTAGAACAGCCAGGGCAACCTTGGAGAAGAACAGTGGCTTGCGAATCACATGTTGGACTTACTGGAACTTTCTGTTGTTATGACAGCTTGGTATGGGCCCGTTCCCCTCCGTTTTTTAGCAGCACCTGATCACCAGGCAGGAAGAAGTAGACCAGCTCTGCTGAGTCCCCAGCGCTCCTGTCCAGAGAAGCTCATGCCATACACGAAGAATTTGTCCCACCTGAGTATCATCATGTTTAATAGTTGACTTTCTACTAAGGGGCACCCCCGTAACCTGAGATTAGCAGCAAAGGGTCTCCCATATAGAACTTTATAGGGGCTCAACCTGATCCCACTTCTGGGGGTGACTCTTACCCAGAGCAGTGCAAGGCCAAAGCCCTAAAACCATTTCAGTTGAGTTTCCCGGCACGGTTTGGCAAGAATTGTTTTTAGGGTCTGATTTTCCCTTTCCATCAGTCCAGAGGATTGGGTCTCCATGCTGAGTGCCGCTCCCAATTTATTCCAAGTGCCGCACTTAGAACAATCGCAGGACTCTCATAAGGGTGATCCTTTCTGTCGTCTGTGCAGAGGCTCCTGCTTTTAAAGTCCCTGCTTCTGTTGCCCCGGGAACCATTACCATGGCATATGCACCATTTATTTTTCCACTGGTCACCAGGCTGCTCCCATCCACGGACAATGTCTAGTCTGCATGTGGCAGGGCTGTGTCCTTTAAATTCAGGCAACTGGAGGACACCTGGCTGATAATTTCTACATGATCGTGCATACTTTCCTGGGCTGTTTGGTACAGGGAAGCACAGTTTCTGGGTTTAAGGCTCCAGCAGTCTGCACTTGTGCTGCAGGGTCGTCTGGGAGTGTGACCTGTCGTTTGCTCAGCCTGCCCGCTGTCAGCCAGTCACCTCCCTTCTGTTCTGGTAATACTAGCACCTGGTGAGCTTCATGGGTCATGATGGGCTGTCCCCAGACAACTCTTCAGCTTCCTTTAACTGCAGGCAGGTGGCAGCGATCACCCTTCACCAAGGGGCCAGCCTTTGGCCACAGTGTCTAGCAAGCCACAGGCTGCAGCATTCTTCCTAATTTCTCTGTAAGGACCCTAGTGTTTGACCCAGTCTCTTAGGCACCTACAGGGCTCGTGAAAGGGCTTCTGAGAATGTGGGAGCCCCAGGGCCACGGCAGAGGCCAACTCAGGCTTCAGTTATTCAGACGTGTGCAGGTGTTTTGTTTGCTGTGGAAGGGACATTGTTAGCTCCCTTCAACAGTTTGTCTAGTGGCTTTACCAGTAGTTCATAGGAATCCAGACAAACAAAACCCTGTTATGCCTAGAAATCCTCTTAGCTGCCTTTGGGTAGCGGTGGCTGAGATGGAAGCACCTGCATTTCAACTTTCCACAGTTAGAGCTCTGTTCCCCTCCTGTAAGAGAAAGCCTGAATATTCCAGTTTGTTGGCATAGTTGAGCCTTTCACTTGAAACCTTATATCCACAGGTTGACAGACGGTTTAGAGTTTTAACAGTGTTATTCTGATAGTCCCATTCAGAGGGGCTAGATACAGTAAATCATCCACGTGTTGTAAGTACAGCCCATTTTTCCATTGTAAGCTCCTCAAATCTTGAGCCAAGACTGTTAAATCCTGGTGGGATGCAACACAGTCCAGTGATACTGAAACTGTGTGTGGCTTTAGGGTCTGTCCATTCAAAAGCGAACAACAATTGACTTTCTGTGTTTATGGGTGTGCAAAAGAAAGCATCTTTTTTTTTTTTTTTTTTTTTTTGAGATGGAGTCTTGCAGTGTCGTCCAGGCTGGAGCGCGGTGGCACGATCTCAGCTCACTGCAACCTCCAACTATGTGGTTCAAGCGATTCTCCTGCCTCAGCCTCCCAAGTAGCTGGGATTACAGGAATGTGCCACTGTGCCCGGCTAATTTTTATATTTTTAGTAGAGACAGGGTTTCACCATGTTGGCCAGGCTGGTCTCGATCTGACCTAAGGTGATCTGCCCGCCTCAGCCTCTCAAAGTGCTGGGATTACAGGCGTGAGCCACCACGCCCGGCCGAGGAAGCATCTTTTAAATCCGATACTGCAAACCGTTGATTATCTCCGGGAAGAGAAGCAGATGTGTATACAGGTTAGCTACAGTGGGACATACATCCTTCACAATATCCCCAGTTGGGTCCGTGTGGGGAATTGCCCAGTCAGGATCCGGAGTGTCGTCTGGATTTTCATCACGAAAGCGCTGTGCCTCTTCCTTTGCTTTACTTAAAACCAGCCGCGGCTCACCCGCGGTGAGCATAGCGTCCCGTCCAGGAGCGCCTGCACATCTGCCCAGGTGAGACGCTGTGCAGCAAACAGTGGCAAATAATTCAGCCATCTCTTGGGGATCCCCCTATAGAGAGGGTTAGTGTTCTTCCAATTTAACAAGTTTGAGGTGGAGCAGAGATTACAGGCTCAGTAATACCCGGCCGTAGCTGCGCGCTGAGGGATGTTGCCACCGTGGGAACACTACGCAGTGCCCTGCTCTGGACACCGTGACTCCCCGGCCAAAATCAGTACCTTGCCTAGTCCGAGAGGGAGACAGCAGCCCCGCCCCGCTGCTTCCCTGTACTCTGGGGGTGACATTCCCTCTCTTTCCTGAGCGGGGGCAGGAGCCGCTATGGGTTTTGGGGTACCCACTGTGGGGTTTGGGAGGTTTTTTTTCCTCCCCTGATGGTGCCTCCCACCGTGAGCTCATTCCCGTTTCTTCAGCCTCCTCGTTACGCAGCGACACCCGTGCCTGGACGTAGTGCCTGCCAGCTTTGCCTGACCGCTGGCAGAACAATTTTAATGGATAAACGCTATGAAATTCTGAAGATCCAAAACCTGGCCACCATTTCTCAGACCCCCAAACAAACACTGGCCAAGCCATGTTACAACAGAAGATTGTTTTTCAGTCATGAGTGGATAACCAGTGCTTCCAGTCTGCCAACATTCTCCCTAGATGTGTGGGGACAGGCATGGTATTGGCCCTACTGAGGAACTCCCCTGCTGGGTGCAGGACTTGGGTGTGGCTGGTTGTCCCTTTCTTTTCTTTTTTTTTTTTTTTTTTTTTTTTTCCTGAGACAGACTCACTCTTATTGCCCAGGCTGGAGTGCACTGGCTCCGTCTCGGCTCATTGCAACCTCCACCTCCCAGGTTCAAGAGATTCTCCTGCCTCAGCCTCTCGAGTGGCTGGGATTACAGCTGCACACCACCATACCTGGCTCATTTTTGTATTTTTAGTAGAGACAGGGTTTTGCCATCTTGGCCAGGCTGGTCTTGAACTCTCTACCTCGTGATTCATCCGTCTCAGCCTCCCAAAGTGCTGGGATTCCAGGCGTGAGCCACCACACTCGGCCTTCTTTCCATTTTGTTTTTCTCCCAAGAATGGTCCATCTTCAGTCTTTCAGGACTCAGCTGCTCACATGGGCTTTGGTGGGGGGTTGTGGGGTGGCACCCGCAGCTCTAAATCGGGGTGGGGCGTTTGGTCCTTGCAGCTTCACGAGATGGATTCCTGACTGCTTTGCTGCCAATCGCACAGCTCACATAAGGATGCAGCTTCACATGCAGCTTATTTTTATTTATTTATTTTTTGAGACGGAGTCTCACCCTGTCCCCCAGGCTGGAGTGCAGTGGCGCAATCTCAGTTCACTGCAACCTCTGCCTCCTGGGTTCAAGCAATTCTCCTGCCTCAGCCTTCTGAGTAGCTGGGATTACAGGCACCCGCCACCACACCTGGCTAATTTTTGTAGTTTTAGTAGAGACGGGGTTTCACCATTTGGGCCAGGCTGGTCTCGAACTCCTGACCTCAAGTGATCTGCCCGCCTCATCCTCCCAAAGTGCTGGGATTACAGGTGTGAGCCATCGTGCCCCGCCTATTTTATTTAATTTTATCAACAGATAATAAGCACCTGTTTTCATGGCTTCCATGTCTCTGTGGAAATGCTCCATCTTTTGATCCATGTTGTTCATCCTTTCCTCCATCTCTTTTTGTATATTCACAACAGTGCTGTAAAGCACTTGTCTGCCAGTTCTTGCGTCTGGGCTATCTGTGTGTGTGCTTCTATTGCATAGCTTTCTCTTGGTTGAAAATCACACTCTCCTGTAAGCCTTATAATTTTTGGTAGTGTGCTAGAAATTATGTGCAAAATAACCAAGAAACATCAGTCTTTCCCGCAGATAGAGCTCCTGCCAACAAGCAGCCCACCGTCAGTACCATTCAGCTCCACTGCGAGGAAGGGCCCCCCAAGACTGGCAATTACTCCATTTTCCAATGCATTTGAAAGCCATGATCATTTCTGTCCATAATTCCATTTTTTCTCATTGCTGAAATAGAAAAGATGGCTTCACACGCTTTCTTCATGCTTACTGGAAGTGAAACTCTTGTCTTTTTGCTTTATAAAGTCTGGGAGTCACTTGTCAATATGATCCATTTTTTCATTTACATTATTCATCTGTGGATGTTTTTTCTTATTGAATCTTGCCAGATAGTTGCCTAATTTTGGTTCCTTCAAAGACGCAGCCATGGCCACGCTGATTTTTTCTTGGTTCTCTGTTTTGTTAACAAGAGTTCTTAGTCCTGTCTCTTTTCTTCAGCTGAGTTGTGAAATGCTGAGGTTGGAGCCTGAGCTTGCTAACTTCAGACTTCCTACCGGTTTCCCCCGGTAACTCCAGCATTAAGAAAAAGTGTCCCTCCTTCTCACCAAATATCACTCTAGTGCCCAAGAAAATTATTAATTGAAAAATAAGGCCAGGTGCAGTGGCTCATGCCTGTAATCTAGCACTTTGGGAGGCCGAGGAGGGTGGATTATTTGAGGTCAGGAGTTCGAGACCAGCCTGGGCAACACAATGAAACCCTGTCTGTACTAAAAAAACAAAAAAGTAGCTGGGCATGCTGGTGGGCGCCTATACTCCCAGCTACTTTGGAAGCTGAGGCAGGAGAATCACTTGAGCCTGGGAGGCAGAAGTTGCAGTAAGCCAAGATCACACCACTGCACTCCAGCCCAGGTAACAGAGCAAGAATCCATCTCAAAAAAAAAAAAAAAAAAAAAAAAAGTAACCTTTCTTATTTCCCAGTGCAAGCATATAGGGTTAGATTTTTCTCGGGTCCAGCTTTTGCTGCAGCCCAATAGTTTTGACAGTAGTATCTGAGTTTTAATTATTTCTAGATATTTTAGTTTCCAGTAAGACTTCTTCTTTAACTGTGGTTTGTTAGAATGGTCATCAGTCTTTTTTTTTTTTTTGAGACAGAGTTTCGCTCCGTCGCCAGGCACCAGACTGGAGTGCAGTGGCGCAATCTCGGCTCACCGCAACCTCTGCCTCCTGGGTTCAAGCAATTCTCCTGCCTCATCCTCCCGAGTAGCTGGGACTACAGGCACGTGCCACCACACCCAGCTAATTTTTGTATTTTTAGTAGAGACGGGCTTTCACCATGTTGGCCAGGGTGGTCTCGATCTCCTGACCTTGTGATCCGCCCGCCTCGGCCTCCCAAAGTGCTGGGATTATAGGCATGAGCCACCGCGCCCGGTTGGTCATCAGTCTTTTAATATGTGTCACTATGTCATTGATGCTTTTGCTATGAACTCCCATGCTGGGTCAGAGAATATTCTCAGTGTGGTAAATGTGCCAGTTTGAAAATGATAACAAAATCCTTGCTCACTCACTGTTGCCTTGAAAAAAATAAACACGATAACAATCGGTACATTTAGAACAAAGTGAAAGTCTGGACTGTCTGGTCCAAGGGCTCCCCGGTGCGTGTGTGCCGGGCTGATTCTGCAGAGTGAACAGGAAGGCTGGTGTACCTGAGGGAGGCCCTTCAGGCTTACTGATGTCACTCCACCCAAAGTCACACAGATCGCAGTCCCACACACCTGTCTGCCTTAAGGAGAGCACAGGACGCACGGCGCAGGCACAGGGAGGGAGGGGCCAGAGTGTGAGGCCTCCACTGCCCACCCAGCTCGCTGCACCCTCACAGTTCTCTGCGGTGCCACTGCTGTTCCTTCTGGGAGCCTTGTCAGCAGCAGAGAGGGGTCTCACTGGGGACGCCCAGACAGCTGTCCCCAGATTGACACGGCAAGGCAAGGACCTGTTCCCAGGGAGAGCTGTCATGGAGCCCCCAACGCAGGGCCAGGAACTGGAGCATGAAAGAAGCCCAGTCACCAAAACTATGTACAATCAAAAGGGCTAGAGCTCCATGGCCCTGAGAATCACTCAAACCAGGGTCCCACATGGCAAGGGGAGGAGAACGGCAAGCAGGGCGTGACCTGGACAGAGCCAGGAGGGCCGAGTAAGAAAGCTGCCAGGCCCTTCATGTGTGCCTGGGGGCAAATGGCTAGGATCTGAGCTTCCCAACGGCCAAAGTGAAAAGGAAAAACGGTCAGAGGTATAAGTGTAGCAGAAGCACAGTGATCTTGAGTGTTAAACATTCAGCCTGGCATTCCACAGCAAGAGCACAGGGTTGGAGATTGTGGGACTCACTTCAGGACGCCACTTGAGGAGGCCTCTGGACATCACACCACGATCCCCATCACTGGAAAAATCCCATAGTGTGTTTCTGCCCGTGCCTGCATTGGGGCTGGAGACACACCCACACAGAGCTTCCTGGCACCCAGCTCTGTGACGGTGAATGCAGTCAGGGAAGGAAGGAAGGAAGGTTGCCCGCCTCATCCAAACAGGAAGCTTTCATATTTTCCTGATTGCAATCTACAGTTAAAAAGTTAAATAAATATATACACACCCAAAACACTGAAACAGATAACGTTTATATAACATATTCACAGATTTATAACCACTAAACATAACACTTATATAAAACATAAATATAAAATATGAAATAAAAGCCGGGCGCGGTGGCTCACGCCTGTAATCCCAGCACTTTGGGAGGCTGAGGCGGGTGGATCACGAGGTCAAGAGATCGAGACCATCCTGGTCAACATGGTGAAACCCCGTCTCTACTAAAAATACAAAAAAATTAGCTGGGCATGGTGGCACGTGCCTGTAGTCCCAGCTACTCGGGAGGCTGAGGCAGGAGAATTG
>PVKV010028366.1:10239-25203 GCA_004027835.1 Alouatta palliata | reverse complement strand
TGGTGTGTGGTCAGCTTGGCAGGGCTCACTGAGTGGGAGGGACTTTTTAAATATCCTCTGTCTTAACTCTCAAATAATGTGTTAAAGCCAACCCAGGAAATTTCTTAGGAATAGAGGTCAACGTGGCCGTTACAGTATTTCTCGGACAAGGCATAGCAGCTTGGGAATTACACAATCTCCGCTCTTACGCATTTCTTCATCATTCACTGGATATAGTTGCATGAATACTTTCTGTTCCTGTTCGCATTTAGTAAAAATAGCAAAATAGAAGCGTCTATGGGTTTAGGAGAGAAGAAACCCTCCAGCAGCAAATTCTGTTCCATTCGACCCAATGTACACGATAGTGATCAGAGGACGTCTCTGGAGAGCACGTTTTCCTGTTGACCTTGTGTACTTCCTGTACTTCACTGCCTCTGCTGGGCGCGCTGCCCAGGCAGGGCTCCAGCTCCTCGGCAGCACCAAGGCAGCAGAAGCACCAGGTACCTAGTGCCCACCACGCACCAGCAACTTCTTCAGGTCACAGCTGATCCTCACCAGCTCTGAGGGGCAGCTGCTCCTTCTGCATTTCACAGATGATTGAAGGAAGCTCCGTAAGGAAGCTGTCCTGGTCAGGTGGTTACAGGTGGCAAAGCAGGTGTGATGGCCTCAGGGCTGTCTGGCTCCAGAGCTGTGTTTTCTCAACTCTACCGCCACACTTTATGACTTTACCTCCACTTGTTTTTCTTGTCAAAAGCTTTTAGCATTACAGGAGAAAGAAAGCCTGGCTTCAGGTTGCTCACAGACTAGTGAAGGAGAAAAGACAAGTACTTAAAAAGCATTTTCTGACCAGGCACGATGGCTCATGCCTGTAATCCCAGCACTTGGGAGGCTGAGGTGGGCAGATCACCTGAGGTTGGGAGTTCAAGACCAGCCTGACCAACATGGAGAAACCATGTCTCTACTAAAATACAAAATTAGCCAGGCATGCTGGTGCAAGCCTGTAATCGCAGCTACTCAGGAGACTGAGGCAGGAGAATCACTTGAACCTGGGAGGTGGAGGTTGCAGTGAGCCAAGATCATGCCATTGCACTCCAGCTTGGGCAACAAGAGCAAAATTCCATCTAAAAAAAAATTTTTTTTTTCTTCTCTATGCAATGAGGAGCCTGGCATTCAGGGATTCTAATTAGAGCATCAAACCAGAAGAGCTCAATGCAGGATGTGCACTGTGGGAATTCTGCTTACCGTCAGAGTTTGCATATAGGTAGTGGGGAATGGGGAGGAGGTGGGAAACAGTGAAAATTGGAGGGACCAGGATTCATACCCCAGAGTGCTGGGTAAGGTGTAGATAGTACAATAGCAACCTCAATAGCTTGTATTGATTTTGGACTTTCCAGAGCCAGGTTTGAAGTGCTTTCTAGATTTTGATGCATTGACTCCACCCTGTAAACCTTAAAATAGCTACTATCACTCTATCCATTTCCAAGTGAAAAATGGAGACATAGGGAGATTAGGGAAATTGCCCAGGCCTCCCAGTTCATAAGTGGCGAGTACTTGAACCTGGGTAGGCTGACTCCAAGCCCAAGTTCTTGATCACTATACAAAGCACAGGATAAGCTGGCAAACACTCTCACAGACTTTGCCATTATGCCTGTCGAAATTGTACTTATTTGCTCACTGTCCATTTTCCCCTCTGACCTATGTCTCCAAGAGGGCAACAACTACGTCGGTCTGGCTCTCCGAGGGAATTTCAGCACCTAGACAAGTGACTGGCACATAGAAGGGTCTCGAAAGTTTTGAATAATGGATGAAATGCATTGAGGGAGGCCGGGCATGGTGGCTCATGCCTGTAATCCAAGCACTTTGGAGGCCAAGGCGGGCGGATCACCTGAGGTCGGGAGTTCAAGACCAGCCTGACCAACATGGTGAAACCCTGTCTTTATAAAAAAAAAAAAAAAAAAAAAAAAAGAAATGCATTGAGGGAAGCAGAGGATTCATTTCCATGAGCAGCCCCCACCCTCTGAGTCTGCTATTCAATAGCCAATGAATATAAAACTCACTTCTCTTCCTCCCTTGCCATCAGCAAAACGGGGTTGATAACAGCAGTGAAGCTCTAGGAAACGGTCTGGAAGTTCCTAAAAAGTTAAAAATAGAGTTATCATAGGACTCAGCAATTCCACTCATAGGACTCAGCAATACTCAGGAGAATTGAGAATATAGTTATGTCCACACAAAAACTTGTGCAAGAACGTTCAAAGTAGCATTATCCATGATAGCCAGAAAGTGGAAACAACTTAAATGTCCATCCACAGGTGAGGGCATAAACAAAACCCAGGAGATCCGTACAAGAACGTGTTTGGTCATAAAAAGGAGCGAATGCAGATACCTGCAACAGCATGGGTAAACTTCAAAAACATGATGCTAAGTAAAGAAGCCGGTCACAAAAGGTCACAAAGTGTATGGTTCCATTTACATGAAATACTCAGAACACACATGTCCATGGAGGCAGAAAGTAGATTTGTGGTTGACAGGAGCTGGACGGAGGGAGAAATGGGAGTGAATGGGCGCAGGGTATCTTTTTGGAGTGATGAGAATGTTCTGGAATTAGCGGTGATGGTTATGAATATACTAAAAATCACTTAGTTGTGAGGCAGGAGAATAGGATTTGGAGACAGGGAACATAAAGACTTCCTAGGGCTAAATCAAATGGAAGCACTTCAGCTGTGACAGGAAATGTCCCCTCCATGCACATAGGGCGAACACTGAGTAAATTACGTTGTGACTTTACTTCTTCCACTTCTTTTACGTAGGGCATGCACCAAGTAACCAATGGAAACCTCTAGAGGGTATTTAAACCCTAGAAAATTCTGTAACGGGGGTCTTGGACCCTTATGCTGGGGCCCACTCCCACCCAGTGGAGTGTACTTTCATTCTCAATAAATCTCTGCTTTTGTTGCTTCATTCTTTCCTTGCTTTGTTTGTGCGTTTTGTCCAATTCTTTGTTCAAGACGCCAAGAACCTGGACACCATCCCCTGGTAACAGTTGTACACTTTAAAAGGGTGGATACAGGGCCAGGCGCAGTGGCTCACGCCTATAATTCCAACACGTTGGGAGGCTGCGGTGGGCAGATCACCTGAGGTCAGGAGTTCAAGACCAGTCTGGCCAACATGGCGAAACCCCATCTCTACTAAAAATACAAAAATTAGCTGGGCATGGTGGCGTGCACCGATAATTCCATTTACTCAGGAGGCCAAGGCAGGAGAATCACTTGAACCTGGGAGGCAGATGTTGTAGGGAGCTGAGATTGTGCCACTGCACTCCAGCCTGGGTGACAGAATGAGAATCTCTAAATAAATATATAAATTCAGTGGTGGGGAAAAGGCCTCATTAGGAGGGTGTCATCTGAACAGAGACAGGTGTAGGTGAGGGAGTGGACCATGTGGCTGTCTGGGGGCAAAGCATTCTAGGCAGAGGGAACAGCTAGTGTGAAGGACTCAAGGTAAGAGTGGCCAGCAGTTGTCTTGTTTCTAGAATAGTCAGTGTAGTTGGGGAGAGGGAGGGAAGCCAAGAGATTAAGGGAGGGGTGAGGTCCACTAGAGTCTTACAGCATCCATGCTTTCTTCTCTGCAAAACCCTCCAGTGGCTTCCAGTTCCTTCTGGTCTACAAGGCCCCACATGGTGCGGCCCCAGCTGCCTCTCAGACCCCAATGCCTCTTTCCCTTCCCCTCCCTCCTTTGCCAGGCTTTCCCACCTCAGGAAATTCTTTCTTGCTGCTCCCTCTGCCTGGAAAGGCCTTTCCCCATCTTCTCCTGGCTGGCTTGTTCTTGTCACTTGGGTAATCGAACATCACCTTTTCTGCTGCCCTGAGTACAGCAGGTCCCACCCCTGACTGTCCCCTGTTCTCCTCTTGCTTTGTGACTACCTAAACCAATCTTGCTTGTTTTACATATGAGTGTCAGTCTGCTCCTCCAGAAGGGAGGCCCCACGAGGTAGGAGCTGCCTCTGGCTTATTTACCCAGCATCCTCAGTGCCTGCCTCAATAAATTATTTGTTGATTGGATGAGGCGTTCTATGACCTCATCCTCTGGGAATTCCTCTGATTAAAGAGGTGGCTTCTGGGTGTCTTTATAGCCCTCAAGCCTTCCAGAGGGGTTGATTAATGCCCTACCCAGTCAGCCTTTGTCACAGGGGAAGACTGACTGTATCTTGGACTGGGGCCAAGAATTCTTTCCTTCTCTTTCCCAAGGACAATGCTTTGTGCCCTCCCCCTATTCACCCTCAAGCGCCTCTAAGGCCATTCTTGCTTTATTCCTTCTAATCTTATTTCAGCTAGTCAGCTCTCCAAGAATGGAAGGGCTTGTAGAATCGTGGATCTTTGAGATCTGAGAGGGCCTCAGGGACTGTCTAGTCCAGGGAGTCTAGAGAATTCATGTCTTCAGGGGGTTCTGTAATTTCCTCAGGGGTTAAGGACACCTTGAGGGAAGATGGACCTCTTTGAGATTATGACTGAACTCATGGGGGTGTCATGTTTCTCCCCTAAATGCCTCACAGTGCCAGGCTCCTAGCAGATGCTCACAACTTATCTATTAAGTGAGTGAGTGAATGAATGAATGGGGAATAAATACATGAATGGATTAATAAATGAAATCATCTCCTGCTATGAATTCCAGTGCTCTTTTTACCAAGTCACAAATGCAAGAAGTCAACCCCAGCCAAGAAAGGACCAGGGACCTGGGGTCTATTGGCTGACTGCCATTTCACTCAGGCTCCACGATGATGTCCCCACTGGTTGCATATCTCCCCACCTGCTCCAGCAGAGGGGGTCTGGAAGACCTGAGAAGCAATCTCTGAGCCCTCTGTTGGGCCAGACTTTCAGTTGACCTAAAATTGGTCTTACTGTATGTAGAAGACTCTTTTTTGAGATGGAGTTTCGCACTTGTTGCCCAGGCTGGAGTGCAATGGCGTGATCTCAGCTACGGCAACCTCCACCTCCCAGGTTCAAGTGATTCTCCTGCCTCAGCCCCGAGTAGCTGGGAATACAGGCGCCCACCACTACACCTGGCTAATTTTTGTATTTTTAGTAGAGACGGGGTTTCACCATGTTGGTCAGGCTGGTCTTGAACTCCTGACCTTGATCTGCCCACCTTGGCCTCCCAAAGTGCTGGGATTACAGGCTTGAGCTACCGCACCCAGCCATAAGACTCTTAATTTTTCCCTGTCTGACTTTGCTGGGTGTCAAGAAACCCAACCTCTTTCTCTGTAAAGCAGGATCCCTAGCAAGCCAGAGACCCTCCTTGGCTCCCAGCCCTGGCGGCACAGCACAGCATGGCCAGGGCCAGGGCCAGACACAGGTGTCAGAGAGGTGTGAGCCTAGAAGTCGGAGCTTTCCTGCTTTTTCCAGATATGCCACAGTGATTCTCCTGGGGGGTGGTTTGGTTTGGGACACAATGAGTTACATTTCTTTACAAAAAGATTGCCAGGGGGATCTTGGTGTTGTGTTTTATTTTATTATTAGTTTTTTGATACAGGGCCTGGCTCTGTCACCCAGGCTGGAGTGCAGTGCTTGACAACAGCTCACTGCAGCCTTGACCTCCCAGGCTCAAGCAATCCTCCTGCCTCAGCCTCCCATGTAGCTGGGGCCACAGGTGTGTACCACCATGCCCAGCTAATTTTTGTATTTTTTGTAGAGATAGGGTCTTTGTTGCCCAGGCTGATTAATCTTGATGTTTTAGATCTCAGTCACTTTGGTGCAGAAATACCCAGACCAGGGTCTGGGAAACAATTCAGAAAGGAAGGCTGGGTAGGCCAAGAGGTGGGGGTGAGTGGAAGGAAGGCCTGAGGATTGCCAACGTGAAGCTTTCTCTCTGATTTACTGTTGGTTCTGTGCTCTGAGCCGCTGTCTTTCACTGTCACTTTCTCTATTCTCAGGAGACCTTGACCATGACTTTCATTAAGCACTCTGAGGCCTTCCTGCATTATCTGACAGTGGCTATCAGGAAAGAGCACTGGACGTGGATTCTGGAAGTCTGGATCTGAGTCTTAGGTTAGCTACTCACAAGCTAAAGGACGCAGTCTTTGGAGATAGAGCTGGGTTCAACCCTGGCTGCCCCCTGGCCTGGCATATGAGCTAGGGCAAGTTGCTCCATTTTGGGATCCTCAGTTTCCTCATCTGTAGGAAGGAGACCCTGATCCATTTTGATCCCTGCCACCCTATTCACTCCTTCTCCTAGATCCTTGGTGACAAGCCTGAGAGGAAAGAATGTCCCTTGTCGCACTGGATTGCCCTGATGGCAGCGGACGCCCCTGACTGCTCTGGATTAGACAGGGCATTCTTCCTTTATGTTGCGGCCTCCTGCCTTGAAGACCTAATTTAATTTAAGGGGTATGAGGCTTATCCTGGAATATTGTCTATTTTGTCCCCAAAATTCCTCGAGCGATTCTAGCAGCCAAGTTTGGGTACCACCAACTTTAGCTAACATGCACCAGAATCACAGGAAGGGATTTGTTTGTTAAAACACCAATTGTTGGTTCTATCTCCAGAGCTTCTGGCCCTGCACACCTGGGTAGGGTGGCATCTGGGTGTCTGCATTTCTAACAAGTTCCCAGGTGATACTCATGGTGCTGTTCTGGTTCACACTGAGCCCAGACTAGAGCTGTGGAGATCAGCCTCGGCTGGACAGCAGACTCACCTGGGAGCCCTTGCAAACACGCAGGCTGCACCAATTAAAGCAGAATCTCTGAGGCAAGACCAGGCCTCAGGACATCCCCCTCAACACTGCATTATTTTGAAAATGTTCAGCCAGGCATAGTGGCTCAAGCCTGTAATCCCAGCACTTTGGGAGGCTGAGGTGGGTAGATCAGCTGAGGTTGGGAGTTTGAGACCAGCCTGGCCAGCAAGGTGAAACCCCATCTGTACTAAAAATATAAAAAGTAGCCAGGTGTGGCACATGCCTGTAATCCCAGCTACTTGGGAGGCTGAGGCAGGAGAATCGCTTGAAACTGGGAGGCAGAGGTTACAATGAGCCGACATTGCGCCACTGTACTCCAGCCTGGGAGACAGAGTGAGATCCTGTCTCAGAAAAAAGAAAAGAAAATGTTCAAGTACACAGCAAAATGGAAAGAATCCTACAGAGAGCTGTGTATCTCCCACCCAGATTCTATCTTGGACATGTGAGTCTGCTTGCTTTATCACACATCAATCCAAACACCCATTTCCCTAACGCCAGGATTTCTTAAACCTCAATTCCCCAATATTCAGCTGAGTTTGAGAACCAAGAGCTAGAGTTTCTAGGCTTCTCTGTAAAGCTCTTTCTGGCTATGATCTGGGGTTCTCTGCAGATGCCCTCCCCATCCCTCAGGGTTTGTCGAGCAAGAAGACATGCATTTATTGAGCACCTACTGAGTACCATTGAGGTTCCCCTTTCCTTGAGCTGAGTCTAGCGGTAGATTTCCTCTTCTGAAATGTTTTATAGCCAGGGAAATTCAGACTAAGGAGCCCCGTGTATTCAGTATGAGGCCCTCTACTGGTGGGGAGGATCCTGCTGTGCCACCACCACCAGGATCCAGAGGGAGGTGACTTGTCCCTTACTTCTTATCTAACAAAAGACTGGGAAGAAATGAAGCTTCCGGAGAGGGCTCCCTATTCGCTGATTTCAGGGTACCCCCTAAGCTGTCGTTGTGAGTTCTGTATCCTGCCCTCAGAGCTCAAGGCTTTATAGGGTCAAGCAAACTGCTCTTCAGAGTACAGTGTGATCCTATGAGATAAATGCCCTGCCAGATCTCCCAAGGCGTGCAAAGCATTGCACGCGTACTTTGGAGCCAGCCCTAGCGGGGAAAATAATACAGGGCTCTGCTGTGTGGAAGCTTCCAGAAGAGCGAACCTGACCGAGAACCATCCCTCCCTCCCCACCTCACAGTGTACAGCTGGCCCCGGGGGGGCCTTGGAGCATAGAGGAAGAGAGAGAACCCACAGAGATGCATAAGCTTGCTCTAGGCCACCTGGGTTTCCAGCTGCGCACCTTTGCTTTTTCTTCCACTTCAGCTTTTGTCAGCTGGGGTTGAGGTAGGAGGACCAGAGAGTTGCATTTTATACAGGAGACAGTCTCAGTGGGGTGGAGTGAGTGGATGTGTGTTCTGGTTTTTACTTTTAAGGAAACAGTGGAAAAGCTGCTAAATGTGGAAATCCAAGCTGTGGTTCTTTTTCTGGGGTTTCTTTTTCATTCTCTGTTTAGTGACGAGTGGAGAGGAGAAAGAGTTTCAGAGGGAAGCCAACCCACGCAGTAATTCCCCCACGGACATAAGCCTGAACTTGTAATCCCAGCAGGCAGGAGGCAGTTTTGGGATTTCCTGACTGGTCAGTAGGGTGAGAGAGTTCATTCTGAAATAAGGGGGGGCTTTCCCTCCGTTGTCAGTGAGATCAGAAGAGCTACCGTTTGGAAATACGACCCTGTGTGGAGGTAGTTTCAGCTCTGCTGGTGACTAAAGCTTAGGAGCGGGGACTTCCTCAAACACTTGTCTTCAGTCATTTTGAAAATTTCTAACTCTTCAGGGTCTCTCAGACTGGAGTCTACCTCGCTGGGGCTTTTAGTGTGACTCATTCTGTATGTCTTCCAAAGCATCTTCACATGTTAACAAAAGTGGTTTGCTGGTGTTCCATGGGTCTTTAAGGCCCAAGGACCTTAAGCTCTGGGAGGACCATGGCTGCCTGGTGACCCCCTGGGCCTCCAGTGACCTCAGCACAGGACCTGGACGGAGCATGTTCTCCGCAGGCATGGCTTGGCCCACAAATACTGCAGTTTTCCATAACACCCACCAATGAAACAAACAAAAACCCTGAATCATGCCAGTCCAATAATGGGGAATGATTTTATCATTTTAGCACATGAACCAGAATGACAGCAGCCAGGATAAAAGCATGTAGCTTTTCCAAAAAAGCTAATCAGGAAGATATAAAAATATAAATGGTAGAAAAATACAATCTGGTAAGCATATTGTGATTGCTACTATAAAACATGATGTAGTTAAAAACTGGGCCAGGTGTGGTGGCTCATGCCTGTAATCTTAGTGCTTTGGGAGGCTGAGACGGGAGGATCGCTTCAGCTCAGAAGCTGGAGGTTACAATGAGCTATGATTGAACCACTGCACTCCAACCTTGGTGACAGAGTGAGGCCCTATCTCTAAAAAACCAAACCAATGAACCAAACAAAAAAACTGACCAGGTGCAGTGGCTCACACCTATAATCCCAGCACTTTGGGAGGCCAAGGCAGGTGGATCACCTGAGGTCAGGAGTTTGAGACCAGCCTGGCCAATATGGTGAAACCCTCTCTGTTAAAAAAATACAAAAATTTACCAAACGTGGTGGTGTGCTCCTGCAATCCCAGCTACTCAGGAGGTTGAGGCAGGAGAATCACTGGAACCCAGGACATGGAGGTTGCAGTGAGCCGAGACTGCGCCATGGCACTCTAGCCTGAGCGACAAGATCAAAACTCTGTCTCAAAAAAAAAAAAAAAAAAAAAAAAACCACACACACACACAAAAACTGGAAGACAAACGCAAATGGAAATGATTGTGTTAGTGAGATTACGGACAGTGACCGTTAAAGCCGTTAAAGGTTTTTCTTAAATTCTGTTACACCATTATTGCAATATAAAAACCAAACCTTTGTGGCTATGCTCCATGATGGACACAGTCAGGGCTTGAGCAGCAGAAGTCCTGTGGTGTCCTGGCTAGATGAAGCCACTAGAGGAGTGGGTCCATTTTTTTTCATGCATCTCCCCATGGCTTCATACCTAGTAGGGCAACACCTAGCACATAATAGGTGCTCAGTAAATACTCATTGAAATAGTGGTTCAGTCGGCAGATTATGCCAAAGGGTTATGTCTTTTCGGAGGTACCCAGAGATATTTATTTTTTGGTGGGGGGACACAAACGGTTATTACTGTACTTGAGAAGTGCTTAGGGGACAAGTTTTCTCTTGTTGCACAAACAGGAATGCAGTGGCGTGAACATGGCTCACTGCAGCCTCAACTCCTGGGCTCAAGCAATCCTTCCACCTCATCCTCCCAAGGAGCTGGGACTACAGGTGTGCACCACCACACCCGGCTAATTTTTAAAGTTTTTTGTAGTGACAGGGTCTTTCCATGTTGCCCAGGCTGATCTTGAACTCCTGGGCTCAAGCAATCCTCCCACCCTGGCCTCCCAAAGTACTGGGATTATAGGTATGAGCCACCTTGCCAGGCCTACAGAGACATTTTGATTGGAAGAGAAAACCTGGGAAAACAAATCATATCTGACCTGAAAACCACCATACAAAGGAAAAGTTTAAGTTTTGTCAATTTTCATCTTGATTTCGTATGTTGGTTCTCTTCAATTAAAGTGGTTTAGTAAATGTATAATCAAATTACTTCTGTTTTTATTTAAACTCCTAAGCTTTTCTGCATGTAAATAAAATCACAAAAGAGGAGGAAATACCCCTTGTTAGATGTGGGATCCCATTCTAGGTCCAGAGTCCAAGGAAGGTGATAAAGCCTTGCTCTCAGGGAGGAGAGGCTATCTAACTCATGTCTCCTTGGGGCTCAGGACCCAGAGTCAGTCACCACAGGTCAGCCTCCCTCTTGCTCCCGATGCAGGCATCTGCATTGCTGAGTGGCAAGGTGTTTGTTGCCATCTCTCCCTTCCTGGGGTCCTGGTGCCTGGGTCCACAACTAGGCCAGCCTCACCAAGGCCTCTGTCAGGACATGGATGACTCGGCTTGGTGAGGAGGAGGAAGTGGGATGTATTTGGCTCGGTGTGATATTTACTAACTGGTAAATGTCTTGCTCCAAATATTCCCTCACCAATCACCTCTGCGTCTGAATCCCTGTTATTCCCTCTTGAGAGCAGGGTTTTGAAAATCCCTGCTCAGGTACAGATCTAGAAAGCGGGCCTTTCTGAGCCATTCCTTTAAGGGAAAAAGAGCTCTCAGATGACTCCACTCTGGGGAAAATGAACCACCAAGTCAGGTTGGGAGAAATTGCCTGGGAGCTGTTCATCATATGCCCCTAGCCAGGGAGGCTCAGACCAAATTCCATCTGCACTAGTGAGTCTGCCTGGACTACTGACATTAATTCACATACACCGCTAGTTGATTGTTCGACTTGCAAGATCCTGAGAGAATGGAATGCAATACAGAGAACAGTTGGCTTCTTATCCGTCGTTTCCCAAGCAGTGCACCAAGCCCTCTACATGTGATATTCTTTTTCTCTTCCCTCGCTCCTCTTTTTTTTTTTTTTTGAGATGGAGTCTCACTGTTGTCCAGGCTGGAGTGCAGTGGTGCAGTCTCGGCTCACTGCACCCTCTGATTCCTGGGGTCAAGAGATTCTCCTGCCTCAGCCTCCTGAATAGCTGGGATTACAGGCATGCACCACCATGTCTGGCTAATTTTTGTATTTTTTTTAGAGATGGGGTTTCGACACACTAGCCAGGCTGATCTTAAACTCTTGACCTCAGGTGATCCGCCCACCTTGGCCTTTCAAAGTGCTGGGATTACAGGCATGAGCCACCACACCCACCCATGAGATATTCTCTTTCAATCTTCCCAACAACCCTGTGAGATAGAAATATCCCTACTTTATAGGAACAAAAATGGAGGCTCAGAGATGGGCGACTTGCCCAGTGTCATGCAGCTAAATAAGTTCTGCTGATTAACAGCTAGTGCCATTGAGTGCCAAGGCCCAAGGCATTACAAAGGATTCCTGTTTCAACTCACTTAATCCTCATTACATGCGTGTGGAATCCCCATTTTAACAGATGTGGAAACTGGAGTATAGGAAGATTAAACGGGCTCCCAAGGCATTCAGCTGGCAGACGTCAGAGCGGGATGCCAACCTGGGCATCGTGGCTCAGCCTGCTCTCCGCTGCCCTGAGGCCTACAGTTGGTGCTGGAGCCATCTGTGTCTGAGCCACAAAAATGTGCCGAGAGCCTGCTGTGTGCCAGGCACATACAGTGACCCTGGAGCTCCGACAGCTCTGCTACCGGAGGCTACATGGTGGCATCCTCACACCAGGACTGGTTGGAGATGGCCCAGGGTAGCAAAAGGGTTGGGACATCCAGGGGACATTGAGCCCAGGCAGTGAGTGGCCCTGCTTCCTGTCTTCCCTGCCTGGGAAGAGCCGTCAGGGGTGACCCTGACCTCTTCTTGTGTGGTGACCCCGAGGCAATGATTATCCTCTCTAGGGGACTGAGGCAAGCGGCTACATGTCTTGGGGGCCCGCTTATCTCTGGACTTGGACCTCTATGGGGTCTTGCCTCACACACCCACTGTGGGGCTCTTCCTATCTCTGCTTTACATACACATTGCAGAATAAGAGATACTGCTGAGGGACTCTATCTGAGAAGCCCCTCCCAAGGAGATTTGAGGCCAGGGTTAAGAGGCCTTACATGGAAATTTCTGCGAGGGAGAAATTGTGTGTGCTTAGATGTCTCTGTCTTTGGAGGGTTTGGAGAGTCAAGACATTATCAAATTTGCGTTTCACAAGCTGGTGGTGACAGGGCTGATGGGATCTGGACTCTCTCTGCTATAGGATCAGCCCTCCTGGCGTCCATCCCAGCTTGAGCGCTGGACGCCTGCCCTGGATTGGACAGGACCCCTGCATTTCCCCCACCCCAGCACTTAGCCTCTGCCAATCAAATTACATCCTCAGCTTTCTCAGCAGTGCAATCTGCAAAGGACTGTGGCGAGGATTCAACAGTTATTACTGTACGTGAGAAGTGCTTACGCAGTGCCTGCTCATATTTGACATGTGATTATTATCATTATAATCCCACCTGGCCTGGTGAACATAAAGGAACCTGGAGCCTGTTCTGCCTCCCTGCCCCACTTAAGTTTTTTAATAGAGATAGAGTCTCCCCCCCATGTTACCCAGGCTGGTCTTGAACTCCTGGGCTCAAGCGATCCTCCCCTCTCGGCCTCCCAAAGTTCTGGGATAACAGGTGTGAGCAACCATGCCCATCTGGCTCCTTCCCTTTATCAGCCAAAATGAGAATGGTTTGAGCCATTCTCCCTGGTGGGGCCCAGAAGGGCAGTGTGGCAGAGCTGTGAGGACCAGGTAAGCTCAAACCCACCCTGCCTGGCACGTAGTCAGCCCCTCCTTGCCCCCTTAAAGAAGACCAAAGAAAATGGGTTTACGATTTCTCATGAAGGTTTTGCTTCTGTTGTTTTTCCTTCCTGACTTCCCAATTGCCTACTGTACCTGCAAACTCCCCAACCTTCAGTTCCAGATCTAGTGTGTCCCCTGCAGTTTCTGTTAAACGAAGGATTGCCCTTTTGGTCCCTATTCCAGCCCTCCCTCTGGGAAATGATGTGTGCCTTCCAGAACTTCTAACTTTCCCACACCCTGAGGGTGACCTGGCACTGACCATGCGGCTGGCATTGTTCTTAATGACCACATTCCAGTCTTCACACAGACGTGCTTGTTTGATCCTCTCTGTGTTCCTATGAGGATGATGCAATTATGATCTCTATTGTTTTAAAAAATAGAGACGGGGTCTATCTATGTTGCCCAAGCTGGTCTTCAACTCCTGAGCTCAAGCGATTCTCCTGCCTCAGCCTCCCAAAGTGCTGAGATTACAGGCATGAGCCACTGGGCCTGGCCTATCATCCCCATTTAAGAGACAGAAAAACTGAGGCACAAGGAGGTTAAACAAGTTGCCTGAGATCCCAGTTAGAAAGTGGTAAGTTTGAACCCAAGTAGTGTGACTCTAAGCCCCAGCTCTCAACCACACCGTTGTATTGCCATCGTAACTCTAACGTTTAGAATCTATCGGATGGATACTCAAAGGTCTTGAGCTGTCCTCAATTTAAATAAATAAATAAATAAGAATCCGTAGGAATTGGGAAAAGAAGTGTGATCTTTGTTCTATGAATGTTGTTTGTTTGTTTTTTTTTCAGTCAAAAGGTATTTTATTGCAGAATTGGAAATTGCAAATTCCCCCTGGTTATATTCTGCTGGTGTTTAACCTCCTTTTAAATAAGGCATTCTTTCTGAATCTCACTGAACTCTCTTGTACTAAAAAATAGAAATATTTTTTCTCGCTCCATCACCTGTGGAGATGGAAAAGTGCTGATCAGCACGTTCTCTCTCAGGCTTGAAAATACTTTCCCAGTATCTCACAATCTCTCAGAGCTCATTCTTCTCCAAAACCAGAGGACCTGGCTGCTTTCCATTAGGCGGGTTTCCTGTTCCTAGCCCTGACAAAAGTGTCCCGAGTTTTCGAGTTTTCCAGGCTCTCTCCTTCCACTGGGTACGCGCTAGGCCATGAGTGTGGCGCTGAGGGTGCACACTGGGTCTCCATCTCTGCTCAGAATTTTGTTTGCGCTTACTTTGTTATTTTTATGTTCCGGAACATTTAGAAAAGAAATGAAAATTTAAAGAAGTGGGGAATGAGGGAGGGGCAGGTGGAAAACGTTGTCCTAATCTCTCCTTCCCTGACATTTTCATATAGGTTGGAGTTGCCTTTGAACCTGAGGGCTCAAGGGCCTGGCACTGCGAGGGATATGGCAGGGACACCATTGTTCTTTTTTTTTTTTTTTTTTTTTTTGAAACAGAGTCTCACTCCGTCACCAGGTGCCAGGCTGGAGCACAGTGGTGCGACCTCGGCTCACTGCAACCTCCGCCTCCCGAGTTCAAGCAATTCTCCTGCCTCAGCCTCCCGAGTAGCTGGGACTACAGGTGTGCACCACCACGCCCAGCTAATTTTTTTTTTGTATTTTTAGTAGAGAAGGGGTTTCACCATGTTGGCCAGGATGGTCTTGATCTCTTGACCTCATGATCCGCCCGCCTCGGCCTCCCAAAGTGCTGGGATTAGAGGTGTGAGCCACTGCGCCCGGCCCAGGGACACCATTCTTGATCATGGCCTTGGGGTTCTCACAATCTGAGTTTATGAGTATCAAGAACAGCTCTGGGCCAGGCACGGTGGCTCACACCTGTAATTCCAGCATTTTGGGAG
>PVKV010028366.1:0-10139 GCA_004027835.1 Alouatta palliata | reverse complement strand
AGGAAAGGAAGAGAACTATAGCATACTGCAGGGTGTGGGGAGAGGTTACAGGATTAGGTGGGGGCCCAGGGTCGGCCTCCTTAAGAAGGTGAGATTTCAGTCAAGACTTGAAACTGAGGGATTTAACCATGTGAGTATCCGGGAGTGGAGCATTTCAGTTGGAGGGAGTAGCTAAAGCCTAAAAGAAACAATATCCAATACAAACATCAGGAAGGGGCCACCCAAGAGATAAGGAGTCTGAGAAAGGGCCAAGGGAAGGGAAGAAGGAGGGTTTCATGCCTGTGCTAATTGCATTGTGGCTGCTCTGAGGGTGGGGTCATTTACCCAACCCTGGGAACCACTCTCTGCCCAAACCCCTACACTAACGGAAATCAGACCAATGTGGTGGTGGGAATAGCTCCGATCCAGGCTCTTTCATAATTAGGACGCCTTGAATAAGCCATGCGCTCCTTGGGCCTCAATGGCCTCATCTGTAAAAGAAAACAGCTGAAAACTGGGTTCTTGCAGACCCCTGAGTGTGCTTTGTAATAATGATAGTTATAAATAAGATGGCGATTTATAACATGATAAACCTTGCCAGGGTGAATACGTTCATTATGCTTATGATGGAGACTTAAAAATCAAAAGTAAAACCATCTGACTTCTGTGGTTTCTGAGGCTAAGAAAGGGAATGGCATGACATTTGGCCAGGAAAGAAAGATGAAGTGAGGCCAGGCATGGTGCTCCATCGGTAATCCCAGCAGTTTGGGAGGCCGAGGGGGGTGGATTGCTTGAACTCAGGAATTCAATACAGCCTGGGCAACATAGTGGGACCCTGTCTCTAAAATAAATAAACAAACAAACAAACAAATAAGCTGGGTGTGATGATGTGCACCTGGAGTCCCAGTTACTTGGAAGGCCGAGGTGGAGGATCACGTGGGCGTGGGAGGTTGAGGCCGCAGTGAGCTGTGATCATTCCACTGCATTCCAGCCTAGGCAACAGAGGGAGACCCTATCTGTGGAAAAAAAGGCACAAGTTTTTCTTTTGCCAGCATTTAACCATCTTTACTTTGTGGGAACTGTGCTGGGGTGGTGGAGGGGGGGTTGGGGGGACCTTCTCAGCGGCTCCCCAGGAGTAGTTCCTTGCCTGAGGTTCAGAACATCCGCAAGCAACCAACCGTCTGTCTGTTGGGAAGGTTTGGAAAGTATTAAGCAAATGGTGAAAAAAACGGTCTTTGACAACTTAGGAAAGAATACCACCTGGCAGAGTGCCCTGGCGTTTAGGCTGTAGGGGCCAGAAATACAAAGTCACGTTCTCACAATCTACTAAGTTGCTAAAAGGAGGGATTTGAGAGCATCATATTCTGCCCAAACTCTGGGATTTAGGGCCCTGGGATTCTAGGAAGGGCTTTCCTTGCTCTCGACAGACAGGAGTGTTTGTTTTTTTAATGCCAGGGCAGAAGTGGGATGGGCTTGCTGGGGAAACTGTACTGACAAAGAAAATCCTTCCAGAAAACTACATCCAACAAAGGAGAGCTCACAGGAGTGTCACAGTACAAGTAAGAGTCAGGGTCTGAAGTCAGATTGCCAGAAGTGAAATCCCTGTATTCAGACCTTTCTGTGCCTCAGTTTTCTCATCTGTATCGTAGGTAAAATATGATGCCTGTTTCAGAGGGCAGTTATGGTGATCACATGAATTAATACACATAAAGTCCTCAGCATGGTACCCGGAAAGTCCTAGTGAAAGCCACCAGGAGTGCTTTATCTTTGAGTTACATGAGTTCTTCCAATGATGTCTGAGTGTTTTTCGTTGAGTACTGTTTACTTATGGGACACTTTTTGGTGCAGATACACTTTCAGGTCATGAATGTCTCTTCTTTCTTTTTTGGGAGGGGATGGAGTCTCACTCTGTTGCCCAGGCTGGAGTGCAATGGTGCCATCTTAGCTCACTGCAACCTCTGCCTCCCCGGTTCAAGCGATTCTCCTACTTCTGCCTCCAGAGTAGCTGAGACCACAGGCGCATGCCACCACGCCCGGCTAATTTTTGTATTTTTAGTAGAGATGGGGTGTCACCATGTTGGCCAAGATGTTCTCGATCTGCTGACCTTGTTATCCGCCCACCTTGGCCTCCCAAAGTGCTGGGATTACATACAGGTGTGAGCCACCACGCCTTGCTGAATCTCTCTTCTTTCTAACCAAGATTTTCTTTAATTTTGCCCAGGTGTGATGGTGGCTCACACCTGTAATCCTAGCACTTTGGGAGACTGAGGGAGGAGGATTGCTTGAGCACAGGAGTTCAAGACCAGCCTGGGCAACACGGTGAGACCTTGTCTTTGCAAAAAATAGAAAAATTAGCTAGGTCTGGTGATGTGTGCCTGTAGTCCTAACTATTCAGGAGGCTGAGGTAGGAGGATTGCTTTAGGCCAGGACTGAGGCTGGAGACTGAGGCTGGAGGATCACTTGAGCCCAGGAGTTCAAGGCTGCATGAGCTATGATTGGTGCCACTGCATTCCAGTCTGGGTGACAAAGCAAGATCCTATTTCAAAAAAAAAAATTTTTTTGAATTTTAAAAAAGTTACAATTTTCTGCCGGGCGCGGTGGCTCACGCCTGTAATCCTAGCACTTTGGGAGGCTGAGGTGGGTGGATCACCTGAGGTCAGGAGTTCAAGACCAGCCTGGCCATCATGGTGAAACCCCATCTTTAAAAAAAAAAAAAGTTACCATTTTCTAAGCCAGCATTGTCCAACAATATAATGCAAACCACAAACATAATTTCTAATTTTTTAGTAGCTATATTTTCAAAAGTAAGACAGGTGAAATTAATTTTAACAATATGTTTTAATCCAGTATATCCAAAATATTTTTTCAATGTATAGTGGGCAGATCACAAGGTTAGGAGTTCGAGACCAGCCTGACCAACATGGTGAAACCCTGACTCTACTAAAATTACAAAAATTAGCCAGGCGCAGTGGCTCACGCCTGTAATCCCAGCTCTTTGGGAGAACAAGGCAGGTGGATCATGAGGTCAAGAGATCAAGACCATCCTGGCCAACGTAGTGAAACCCTGTCTCTACCAAAATAAAAAATTAGCTGGGCATGGTGGCACTCGCGCCTGTAGTCCCAGCTACTCTGGAGGCTGAGGCAGGAGAATTGCTTGAACCTGGGAGGCAGAGGTTGCAGTGAGCTGAGATCACGCCACTGTACTCCACCCTGGTGCCTGGCCACAGAACAAGACTCTGTCTCAAAAAAAAAAAATTACAAAAATTAGCCAGGCGTGATGGCACACACCTGTAATCCCAGCTACTTGGAAGTCTGAGGCAGGAGAATCACTTGAACCTGGGAGGCGGGGGTTGCAGTGGGCCAAGATCACGCTGTATTCACTCCAGCCTGAATGAGACTTTGTCTCAAACAACAACAAAAAATCAATTATTAATGAGACTTTACATTCTTTTTTCTTGACTATGTCAAATCCAATGTATATTTTACAAATACAGCACATCTCAATTTGGACCAGCCACATGTCAAGCTTTTTTTTTCTGAGATGGAGTCTTGTTCTGTCATCCAGGCTGGAGTGCAGTGGTACCAGTAGCTGTGATTACAGGTGCCTGCCATCATGCCTGGCTAATTTTTGTATTTTAGTAAAGACGGAGTTTCACCACGTGGCTAGGCTGGTCTGCCTGCCTTGGCCTCCCAAAGTGCTAGGATTACAGGCATGAGCCACTGTGCCCAGCCTTGTCAAGCTTTTAACAGCCACATGGGGCTACCATGTAGTGTCTTAAGTGCAGTTCTAAGGAACAAGAAGATGGCTTTTGGCAGTGAGGTAGGGTGAGCTAGTCAGGTTGGGTACGGACTCCCCCTAATTACGCTGCAGTGACCAGAAGGGTCTCTGAGATTTTCTAGTCATACAGAACAAGGAGAATCCCTGGCTGGGTGCTGTGGCTCACATCTAATCCCAACACTTTGGGAGGCCAAGACAGGCGGATCATTTGAGGTCAGGAGTTCAAGACCAGCCTAGGCAAATGGTGAAATCCTGTCTCTACCAAAAATACAAAAAATCAGCTGGGCGTTGTGGCATGTGCCTGTGGTCCCAGTTACTTAGGAGGATAAGATGGGAAGATAGCTTGAGCCTGGCAGGCGGAGGCTGCAGTGAGCTGAGATCGCACCACTGCACTCCAGCCTGGGTGACAGAGTGAGAACCCATCTCAAAAACAAAAGAACAGGGAGGATCCCAGTGCAAGCCCCACATTCCAGGAGTGTGGTTTAGAACTGAGATATATTGAACAAGCTCTTGCTTGCCCCTAACGGTCTTTTCCTTCCTCTCTACTAACCGCACCCCTTACCTCAACCTGGCTTGAGGATTAAATACTAAGATGACAGTCAGTCTTTCAGTGACTATCAACCTCTATTAAGATGCAAGTGTTGGGCAAACTTTCAGTTAAGAGGAGTAAGTTCAAAAGATCTATTGTACAACCTGGTGGCTATAGTTAATCTTTTTTAAATTTTTTTTTTAAGAGACTGTGGCTGGAGTGCAGTGGTGAGATCATAGCTCACTGTAGCCTCAAACTCCTGGGCTCAAGCGATTCTCTAGCCTCAATCTCCCCAGTAGCTGAGACTATAGGCATGCACCACCATGCCCAGCTTTGACTATACTTAATAACGATGTATTGTATTCTTTGCTGTTGTTGTTGTTGAGATGGAATCTCGCTCTGTCTCCCAGACTGGAGTGCAATGGCATGATCTTGGCTCACTGCCACCTCCGCCTCCCAGGTTCAACTGATTCTCCTGCCTCAGCCTCCTGAGTAGCAGGGATTACAGATGCATGCCACCACACTCAACTAATTACAGGTGTGGCAGGTTTCACCATGCTGGTCAGGCTGGTCTTGAACTCCTGACCTCAGGTGATCCACCCGCTTCGGCCTCCCAAAGTGCTGGGGTTACAGGCGTGAGCCACCTTGCCTGGTCCAATGTATTGTATTCTTGAGAATCACTGAGAGTAGATTTTAAGTGCTCTCACCGCAGAAAACATTAAGTATGTGAAGTAATGCATGCTAATTAGTTTGATTTAGGGATTCCACAATGCATACATATTCCAGAACATTGTGTTGTACACAATAAGTATGTACAATTTTTTTATGTGTGATTATATACAATTTTTATTTGTCAGTTAACATAACAAAAAGGCTGCGAATATTGGGGAGAATACCTTCACTGAGTATCAGCTGAGACTAAGTAAGGTAGCTGAGGTAGAGATTAGGATGGGAAGCAGAACATGTTTGGGGTTCTGTCTGGAAACTCTGAGAAGTGGCACTGCTTAAAAGCCAGCATTGGCAGGATAGCCCTCAACGGAGTCTTTGGGGTCCTGGCCTTTAAAGAGTCTTTTGGCACACAACACTTTACCCTAATGGGGACCTTATCAACCACGGCAGCAGCTATGGGAACAAGAACAGACTTCTACCTGGTGGGCATCTTCGGTCCATATTTTTCTTTTCCTTTCTTTTTCTTTTCTTTTCTTTTCTTTTTTTTTTTTTGAGACACAGTCTTGCTCTGACACCCAGGCTGGAGTGCAATGGTGAGACCAGCTTGGGCGACATAGTGAAATACTGTCTCTACAAAAAATACAAAAATTAGCTGGGTATGGTGGCGTGTGCCTGTAGTCCCAGCTACTTGGGAGGTTTAGGTAGGATAATTGCTTGAGCCTGGGAGGTTGAGGCTGCAGTGAGCCGTGATTCTGCCACTGTACTCCAGCCCAGGTGACAGAGCCAGACCCTGTTTCAAAAAAAAACCAAACAGTTAAAATTCATCATGGGAAAAGTTTTTAGCATCTCAATGAAGCTTCTAAATAGTATTTCATTAAGTGATGCTGTTTATATTTTAAATTTGTAACCAAAGCCAAAAAAAAGAAAAGAAAAGCCTGGAGTCTGGCCAAAAAATAAGAACCAACTGAAGTGTAGTAACTTAATTGGTGGGGTCAGCCTCTGGGAACTGAAATGAGGAGGCCGTTGAAGATCTGGTTGATGTTCTGTGATTACAGATTAAGGGGTAGGAACTTCTCTCTTCCTTATTGACCCATAACCTTAAGTATAATTGCAGGTAAGAGTATAATGGTGTGTATTTGGGGGAGTAGGAAGTAGGAGTGACACTAGAAATATTGTCACTGAATTTGGGAACTTGGATAGGTTGCTTATCTTTGGAGGGAGCTCAGCATCTCATGAAGGTAGAATTGATGAATGGGTTATAGGATTGGCAGGAATTAACAACCAGGTGAGTTCTGGGGACACTGGTGGGGCTATGTAGTGCCACAGGGTAGGGTATAAAATAAGAGCAATGGGCTGGATGCAGTGGCTCACACCTGTAATCGCAGCACTTTGGGAGGCCAAGGTAGGTGGATCACGGGGTCAGGAGTTTAAGACCACCCTGGTGAAACCCTGTCTCTACTAAAAATATAAAAATTAGCCCGGTGTGGTGGCAGGCGCCTGTAATCCTAGCTACTCGGGAGGCTGAGGCAGGAGAATCACTTGAACCCAGAGGGCGGAGGTTGCAGGGAGCTGAGATTGTGTCAGTGAACTCCAGCCTGGGCAACAGAGGGAGACTCCGTCTCAAAAAAAAGAGAGCAATGAAGGAAGCTGAGTGGGATCCAGTGTGCCAGGGAGTATTGTGTGCTACTTTGAGTTGCACCCTCAAAGTCATCATGATGGAAGACATGATAGTTCTAATCTCTGCGTGGTAGGTGACAAAAGATTTGTCCTTTTTTTTTCTTTTTTTTGAGATGGAGTCTTGCTCTGTTGCCTAGTCTGGAGTGCAATGGCATGATCTCAGCTCACTGCAACCTCCGCCTCCTGGGTTTAAGCGATTCTCCTGCCTTAGCCCCCTGAGTAGCTGGGATTTACAGGCACACGCCACCATACCCAGCTAATTTTTGTATTTTTCGTAGAGACAGGGTTTCACCTGTTGGCTGGGCTTGTCATAAACTCTTGATCTCGTGATCTGCCCATCTTGGCCTTCCAAAGTGCCAAGATTACAGGCATGAGCCACTGCGCCTGGCCTTGTCCTTTCTTTTAAGTCTCCCTTGCAATTCTTTATCTGCTGACTTTTCCATAGTAAGCATTAATTAATTAATTAATTAATTGTTTTTGAGACAGGATCTCACTGTGTTGTCCAGGCTGGAGTGCAGTGTCTCAATCATGGCTCACTGCAGACTTGCATTCCTGGCCTAAAGCGGTCCTCCTGCCTTGGCCTCACAAAGTGTTTGGATTACAGGTATCAGCCACTGTGCCTGTCCTATTAATTTTTTAATTAGAAATGAGAATCAACTAAAGATTGACAAAAATCACTTTAGAATAGCATTGATAGATAGTGTGTCTTGGGAGAAAGGTAAGATTTAAGAAGTCAAAGACCTCTTTTCTCGATTCATATTCAAAGGGTCCTGCTCCCTCTAACCCACATGTCCGCTCCTGTGCCCTTTCTGAAATTTCCCCTGAGAGATTTGTTCCCACTATTTTTAATATCCTGTAGTTTTTTTGTAAGCCCTATAGTTTTGGAATTGAAATTCTGTGTCCCATTAGACTCAGGGTAGCATTTTAAGAAGTTCTTCAATGCTTTTCTTTTTAAAAATGAGATTTTTTGGCTGGACAAAGTGGCTTCCACCTGAAATCCCAGCACTTTGAGAGGCCAAGGCCCAAGTTCAATACCAGCCTGGGCAACATAGTGAGACCTCGTCACTACAAAACATTAAAAAATTAGTTGGGTGTGACCTGTTGTCTCAGCTACTCAGGAGGCTGAGGAGGGAAGATTACTTGAGCCCAGAAGGTCCAGGCTGCAGAGGGCAATGATTGCATTGCTGCATTCCAGCTTGACAACAAAGCTGAAACTCTGTGTCAAAAAAAAAAAAAAAAAAATGGACATGGTGGCTCATGCTTGTAATCCCAGCACTTTGGGAGGCTGAGGCAGGCAGATCACTTGAGCCCAGGAGTTTAAGAGCAGCCTGGCCAATAGGGCAAAACGCTGCCTCTACTAAAAATACAAAAATTAGCCGGGCATGCTGGTGCACGACTATAATCCCAGCTATTCAGGAGGCTGAGGCAGAAGGATCACTTGAACCCGTAAGGCAGAGGTTGCAGTGATCCATGATTGTGCCACTGCACTCCAGCCTGGGTGACAGAGTGAGACTCTGTCTCAAAAACAAAACAAACAGACAAAAAAATATAAAAAAAAAAAACCCCACAATAACCCTAAATTCCTCAACTTTTAGGTACCTACCTCCTTTGGGACCAGAAGCATCAAAATCATTTTCTGACCAGGCACTGTAGTCCCAGCTACCTGGGAGGCTGAAGCAGGAGAATTGCTTAAGCCTTGGCATTTGAGTCCGGCCTGAGAAATATAGCAAGACTTTGTCTTAAGAAGGAAAAAATGATAATTTTCTGTCTTGGCCACAGTCTCCCTGTCCACTAAATGATTGAGGGTGGGAATGGAAGTAGAACCAAAATAACAGGAAACTCAAAGATGCCTGAGATCCACGAAAAAATGAGTCACTTTTTAAAAATCATGCTTTTTTTCTGCAGCATCTTTTTAAAAATCAGATGTTTTCTCATTTATATGGACTCTAAGTAAAATGAAGATATCTTTTTCAAAGGATAAGTTTTTAGTTTTATGGAAATTTTTTTTCTGAAACAGGTCTGGCTCTGTCACTCAGGCTGGAGTGCAGTGGCATGATCTTGGCTCACTGAGACCCCCACCTCTCTAGCTCAAGTCAGCCTCCCAACTCAGCCTCCCAAGTAGCTGGGAAAACAGGTGCAAGCCACCATGCCCAGCTGATTTTAGTATTTTTTGTGGAGTCAGGGTCTTGCCATGTTGCCCAGGCTGGTTCCAAACTTCTGAGCTCAAGTGATCCGCCAGCCTCAGCCTCCCAAAGTGCTGGGATTACAAGTGTGAGCCACTGTGCTGGCTTATTATGGAAATTATTAAAAATATATTAAAGTACAGAGGATAGTATAACCTTCAACTCAACTTCAGCAGTTATGAAACCACTACTCTACCCTTCCCATCCCCTCCTCAAACTGGATTATTTAGAAGCAAATCCTAGTCATTTTATCATGCTAAACAGAAATGATTAGTATATACCTCTACCATAAAATAACAAAAAGAACTTCTAAAAAGGACTTCTGATTATTTACAAATCTTTTTTTCTTTTTCGAGATGGAGTCTCGCTCTGTTGCTCAGGCTGGAGTGCAATGGCATGATCTCAGCTCACTGTAACCTCCGCCTCCTTGGTTCAAGCAATTCTCCTGCCTCAGCCTCCTGAGTATCTGGGACTACAGGTGCATGCCACCACACCCAGCTAATTTTTTGTAGTTTTAATAGAGACGGGGTTTCACTGTGTTAGCCAGGATGCTCCCGATCTCCTGTTCTTGTGATCTGCCCGCCTCGGCCTCCCAAAGTGCTGGGATTACAGGGGTGAGCCAACGTGTCCAGCTGATTATTTACAAATCTTAATCTTGTTTCCCCTTCATTCCTCATCTATCCCAGGGCATGGATTAGGAAGCTTGAGTTCTAAGCAGGGGCAAATCATTTAACCTTTCTGGACTTGCATTTTTCTCACCCAAGTGAGGGAACTAGATGATTTCTAAGGTCCCTTCTACTTCTAGAAATAAAAAATTCATGCAAGGGCCATCCTTTAAGCCTCTAGAGACATACAGATTTGGTGCAGTATCTATTTACTGGTTTTTGTTTGTTTGTTCGTTTTTTTTTTTTTTTTGTGCAGTGCCCAGTTCAGAGTCAAGATCCTCTTAATGAAGAGCCAGGCAAAAGTCCTAGAGGCTGCTAGTGGTGGAATCTTTAACCTGGAGCTTTAAAAAAAGAAATAAGCCTTGGAGCTGCTCCTTTGTGCAGTTTCATGCTGCCCTCGGTATCTCTTCTCATAACCTCAATTTGTCTTTTTTTTTTTTTTTTTTTGAGACGGAGTTTAGCTCTTGTTACCCAGGCTGGAGTGCAATGGCGCGATCTGGGCTCACCGCAACCTCCGCCTCCTGGGTTCAAGCAATTCTCCTGCCTCAGCCTCCCGAGTAGCTGGGACTACAGGCACGTGCCACCATGCCCAGCTAATTTTTGTATTTTTAGTAGAGACGGGGTTTCACCATGTTGACCAGGATGGTCTCGATCTCTTG
>PVKV010028365.1:0-25089 GCA_004027835.1 Alouatta palliata | reverse complement strand
CCCGGGTTCAGCTGTGCTTGCTGTGAAACTCTCGATCCAGAGAGTTTCCAATGGCTGTTTTTTTGTGGGGGTGGGACCAGCCGAGCCTGATCACCTGGCTCCCTGCCTCAGAGCGTCTTTTTTAGTTGAATGATCGACTGTCTCCCAGGTGTTCCAGCCGCCTGTTGACAAGGCGCCGGGATCTGTGTGATTTCCCGTGTGGTGACCCACTGCGCCGGCTGAAACCGCTGGCGCTGGCGTTTTTTTGCCTGGGAAATCTCCTGGCCTGGCTGTCTGTTTCAGTCCCCTTTTTTTAATCAAATGAATGGGCGGCTCTGCCTTCCCAGAGTTCCAATTGCCAGGGAAAGCGGCACCCGGATCCACGTATTTTGTATTGGGAACTGCTGCGCCGGGGCGCCGCTCCAAACAGCAGCAGCGAAAACGCCCGCGCAGGCGAAAACAGCCGAGCCGGCGAAAACAGCCGCGCCGGCCAAACCAGGTGTCCTGGCGACCCGTGGGGCTCCTCCCCCTGGGAATCTCCTGGTCGGTGGGCAATAAAAATCCGTCTGGGAATGTGGCGTCCACTCACCCTCCACGCTTTCACTGGGAGCTGCAATCCTCAGCTGCTCCTAATCGGCCATCTTGGATCCTCTCCTATAATACATTGTTATTAACTATAGTCACCATGTTGTATGATAGATCTCTTAATTTATTGTATTTATTTTAAATTAGTTAACTAATTAATTTTGTAGGGACAAGATCTCTCTCTGTTGCCCAGGCTGGAGTTGCCATGGCACCATCATGGTTCATTGTAACTGGACTCCTGGGCTCAAGCAATCCTCCCACCTCAGCCTGCCGAGTAGCTGGGACTATAGTCATGCACCACTACACCTGACTAATTTTGGGTAATTTCTTAAATGAAATAAAAGGCATCCAAATTGGAAAGGAAGAAGTAAAATTGTTTGTATTCAAAGTTGACATAGCCTGATATATAGGAAATCCTAAAGAATCAACAAAAGACTATTCAAGCTAATACATTTATGGGATAAAAGTTATGGGATAAAAGATAAACATGCAAAAATCAGTTACATTTCTATGTACTAGCAATGAACAATCCAAAAAGGAAATAAAGGCAATAATTCCATTTAAAATACCATCAAAAAGAATAAAATACATAAGAACAAAGTTAACCGAGGTACAAGATTTATACACTGAAAGCTACAAAATATTACTGAAAATAATTGAAATCTAAATCAAGGAAAGACATCCCATGTTCATGGATCAGAAGATTTAATATTGGTAAGATGTCAGTACTCCACAAAGCAATCTACAGATTCATTGCAATTTCTATCAAAATCCCAATGGCCTTTTTGCATAAATGGAAAAGCTGATCCCCAGAATCATATGAAATTGCATGGGATCCTGGATACCCAAAACAATTTTGTAAAAGAGGAACAAAATTGGAGAACTCATGCTTCCTAATTTAAAAACTTACTACAGTCCTACAGTAATCCAAATAGTGTATTACCAACAGAAAGATAGATGTGTGGATCAACAGAATAATTGAGAGGCCACAAATAAATCCATATTACTGTCATTTAATTTTCCACAAGGATACCAAAAAATAACACTTTCTCATATTATATATGCAAATTAACTCACAGTGGGTCAAAGACCTAAATGTAAGAACTAAAACTATAATTGTTAGAAGAAAACAGAGTAAATCTTCATGAGCTTGGATTTGGTGATAAATTCTTAGATATGACATTAAAAGCAGAATCCAGAAAAAAAAATAGATGAATTGGACTTCATCAAAATTAAAAACTTTTGTATACCAAAGGACAATATCAAAAAAATGAAAAGACAACATATATAATGGGAGAAAATATTTACAAGTTGTATATCTGACAGGGAAATTGTATCCAGAATATGTAAAGAACTCCTAAAACTTAACAAGAAGACAATCCAATTTAAAAATGGGCAAAGGACTTGAAAAGATTTTCAATATCATAGTCATCACAGCATGCAAATCAAAACAATGAGATACCACTTTATACCCACTAGGATGGCTGTAATAATCATAATTAATGGGAAATAACAAGCATTGGCAAAGATGTAAATAGATTGGAATCCTTGTACATTGCTTGTTGAAGTGTAAAATCATGCAGCCTCCATGGAAATGTTTGCCTGTGTTTTAAAAAGTCAAACACAAAATTACCATATGACCCAGCAATTCCACTCCTAGACATACACCCAAAAGAACTGAAAAATTTAGGCAAAAACTTGTATATATGTTGATAGCAGCATTAGCCACAATTGCCAAAAGGTGGAAACAACTCAAATGTCCATCACTGAATGAATAGATAAGCAACGTGTAGTCTGTCCCCACAATGAAATATTATTCAGCCATGCAAAGGAATGAAGTTGTGATATATGCCACAACTTCGATGAACCACGAAAACACTGTGCTAAGTGAACCAAACCAGACACAAAAGGTCACATATTGTATGATTCCATTTATATAAACTATCCAGAACAGGTAAACCCAAAGTGTCAGAAAACAGACATGGTTACCAGGGGCTGGGAGAGGGAGAATTGGGGCTGACTGCTTAATGGGTACAGGGTTTCCCTTTGGGGTGAAAGAAATGTTTCGGAACTAGATAGAGCTGATGGTTGCACAAAATTGTGAATGCATTGCTGTAACTGAACTGTACACTTTAAAATGCTGAATTTTATGTTACGTGAGTTTTACCCCAATAAAAATAAAAAACGTCAGGCACAGTGGCTCACATCTGCAATCCCAGCACTTTGGGAGGCTGAGGAGGGTAGATCGCTTGAGTCCAAGAGTTCAAGACCAGCCTGGGCTACATGCCAAAACCCCATTGCTACAAAAAATACAAAAATTAGCTGGGTGTGGTAGTGCGTGCCTGTAGTCCCAGCTACTTGGGAGGCTGAGGTGGGAGGATTGCTTGGGCCTGGGAGGCAGAGGCTGTGGTGAGCCAAGATTGCATCACTGCACTCAGCCTGTCCGATAGAGCTAGACCCTGTCTTCAAACAAACAAACAAACAAACAAACAAACAAATAAAAAGTGGATCAGCCTGTGATGTCCAATTATTCCAGGCTTCCCATCCTGCCTTGCAGTGGCACATGAGTTGTACACAGACAGAGACCTCTCTGTCCCTGCCTCTCATGATTTCCAAAGACCAACCACCTGGGCCTTTAGAGGCAGTGCCACTGTGATCTTGCTCATCTCTGTCCTTTTCTGAAGGGGATGGGAATTGTCTCATATTTTAAATCCTCTGTTTCACTGGGAGTGCCCATCAGAATCTGGCTAGAACTGTTGCTCTAGGTCACAATTACTTCTGCTAAAGGTATGTGAATATTTATGACTGCACACATGCTTTGCATTTACCATGTCTCAGCAGCACTGTTTGCATTCATGCTGATAATAAAAACTCAATTTATAGTAAAAACAAGCATTTTGTTGTGAAATTGGGTTTTAAGGATCCTATAAAGGCATTGCAGATATTTATTTTAGCCTAGTAAATATCTTGCTCTAGGGTGGGACTTTAGAACCTTCCAACAGTTCATTTTGAAGGATTTGGTTATTAGAAAACTTTTATAGTCTCTTTAATTTAATCAGGGAAGGACAACAAATTGAAGGGCTTCCAACACCAATAGATTCCCTATATCTGGAATGTCTTGCTGTCCTAAATAGGCTGGATGGTAGAAGACTATGGTGGTAGCTGGGAGTTGGGAGACCTGGGTCCTAGGCTACTCAAAGGCTAGATGTCTCTTTTCTCCTCTAAGCCTCAATTTTCTCTTTTGAGCAGCCTAGGGGTTGAATTTTACATAAAAACTTTTGATCCTGCAATTCCATACTTAGAAAATGTTCCCAAAGGAAAAAAATTTAACAAAAGCAGTTTATGTTTAAAACTGTTCAATGCAAAGTTATCTGTAAAGACAAAAAAAAAAAAGCAGAAGCAACAAAAATATCCCATGAATTGAAAATGGATGACAGAATTATAGAAAAACTTGTGACAGAATAATAAATTGACATTAAAAATAGTAATTGCGATATATATATTACTTCTTTCTTAACACCAACAATACTAGGATGCTTTTCATTTTAATTCTCATTAAAACGAAACAGTGGTTATTTCTAGATGATGGATTATGGTTAATTTTTGTTTTCTTCTTTATGCTTTTATGTATATTTCAAATGTTCTATAATGAACACATATGAATTTTATAACCAGAAAAAAACTACTGTCATTGAAGCAGCAATTAATTTTATAAGGAGTATGTAGCAAAGAAGAAAATAGTTAAGTTATAATGTGAAATGAGAAGGAAATAGAAGATAAAATGAATACTCAGATTGCAACTAGATTGAAATGGTAACAGACCAAATCCCTGAAAAATCACTTTGCTAATTATCAATCCATCTAATAACCAATTCTCTAAAAATTACCACTCTGCCTATAGGTGTTTTTGTGTCTATTTAATTATCATATTCTTTTTTTCATTTTGCCATGTTTTGACATGTTAAGTGTTTTTAATAAATTGTCTAAAGGTACTTCTGATTTTATATTTCCTTTTTTTTTTTTTTTTGAGATGGAGATTCACTCTTATTGCCCAGGCTGGAGTGCAATGGCATGATCTTGACTTATCACAACCTCTGCCTCCTGGGTTCAAGCGATTCTCCTGCCTTAGCCTCCCGAGTAGCTGGAATTACAGGCTTGTGCCACCACGCCTGGCTAATTTTGTATTTTTAGTAGAGACGGAGTTTCTGCATGTTGGTCCGGCTGGTCTCGAACTTTCTACCTCAGGTGATTCGCCAGCTTCAGCCTCCCAAAGTGCTGGGATTACAGGCGTGAGCTACCGTGCCTGGGCCTGGTTTTATATTTCTGTGAGTTATTTTAAACATGGGTACCATCCCTTTATTATAGGATTGTTTTTTATGCTTTTGTGTGTAATTGTTCCTTTTTAGTCTACTTTGGAATAATTTAATAACTTGTGAGCCTGTTTGCTAAAAATCCTTTCTTTAAGATTTAGTGTTTTGCTGGTTATGGTGGCTCAAGCCCATAATCCCAGCGCTTTGGGTGGCTGAGGTGGGTGGATCACTTGAATCCAGGAGTTTGAAACCAGCCTGGGCAACATAGTGAGACCTAGTTTCTTTAAAAAAAAAAAAAAAAAAAAAAGCAAGGATCAGGACAGAAAGCAATTTTACAATTGATTGTCCTTAGTATCTTGGGCATCATTGAAAAGTTTGTTAGAAACACTAAAGCTCTTTCTCTCTCTCTCTCTTTTTTTTTTTTTTTTTTTTTTTTTTGGCGAGACGGGGTCTTGCTCTGTCTGCCAGGCTGGAGTACAGTGGTGCAATCCCAACTCACTGCAGCTTCGACCTCTTCTTGGGCTCAAATGATCCTCCCACCTCAGCCTCCCGAGTAGCTGAAACAATAGTTGCACACCCCCATACCCATCTAATTTTTGTATTTTTACTATAGTGTTTTGCTATGTTGCCCAGGCTGGTCTGGAACTCCTGGGCTCAAAAAATCCTCCCGCCTTGGCCTCCCAAAGTACTGGGATTGCAGGTGTGAGCCACCGCACCTGGCCATAAGTGGGATTCTTAATGATGAACCTGAAGCACTTTTAGGTCCTACTTCAAAATTGGCACAGTGCAGAAATCAAGGCTTTGGTTGCAGCTTCCTATTTCCTGCATGTGAATATACCAAGAAAGAGAGGAAGACAGACAGAAAAGATAGAAATAAAACATTTTATAAGAGCAGCCTATCCCTCCTAGTTTAAAATTGAAATTATTAGATTTAGTTATATTTAAATTTAGCAACCAAAAAATAAAAATGGAATGAAACTTCAGATAAATGTTTCTTCAAACAAGTGAAATTGGTTCATTAAGACCCCTTTAAAGTTAAAGGAAGAAATATGAAGAACTTTAATAGGTCAGAACCATTGTTATTTTCTTTCAATTAAATCTGAGAGTCCCTACTGCTAATGCCAGTTTAATCTATTTATATTTATTTGATCCCTGATGTTTGGACTTATTTTCAGATTAAATTATCCTTTTATTTTATTTTATTTGCTTTCCTGCCTTCTGTTGCATGAATAAAGTTTTCTATATATATTCCCCCTTTTTGCCCCTCCTTATTAGGAAACTTAGATTTTGTTTATATTTCTTTAGTGGTTATAATTAAAATTTTAACATATATATATATTTACTGATTAGTTTCTCAAATACAATCTAAAGTTATTCATTGTTTCCAGTTATCTTTTGTGCAACTTGACATACTTTTTTCTCATTTCATAACCAATCATCCTTGTTCCTGCAGTCTAGGTATTTAGTATTATTTCTGTTTAAATTATAAAAGATGCTGTGATTATTACATGTAGTCAACAGTTAATTAAATATTATCAATTTCTTCAATTTCTGTTTTTCTTAGTCCATTCAGGCTGCTATAATAAAATACCATAGACTTAGTAGCTTACAAACAACAGAAATGTCTCATTGCTCTGGATAAGGGGAAATTCGAGATCAAGACACCAACACATTTGAGCCCATTTCTAGGTTCACAGATGACACTTTCTGGCTGTGTCCTTGCATGGTGGCAGGGGCTGGCTTGCTCTCTGGGGCACTAATTTCAATCATGAGGGCTCTACCTTCATGATCCAATTACATCCCAAGGCTCCACCTCCTAATACCATCACCATGGGGTTTAGGATTACAATATATGAACTTGCAGGGTAGGGGGCAGCGGGCACACAAAGATTCAGATCTTAACAATCATTTTCTTTGTATTCTGTCCTCTTCGATTTCAGACTTCTTGATGAAAAGCCATTGAGTAATAAATGGTCTATCTGGCGGCGGGGAGGGAATCTTCATTTTACCTTCCCTCTGGAATGATAGTTGACTTTTATATTTAGGTAAAATATGAGAGTCTAGGTTGGTAGCACTTTTCCTTTGCACTTTCAAGTTGATTCTTTAATTTTCTTTTAGCTTTTAATTTGGCCAGTGAGGGCTGGCTTTTAGCATCATTTATTTGTTTTCTGGGAGCTTTTAAGGTTTTCTCTTCATTTACTGACATTTCTTTATAACGCATCTAGGTGTGGATTTATTTCTCCTGTCCAGTATTATATACTTTCAAGGTTAGGACTTCTATCTTTCTTTAATAGTGAAAAATTCTCAGTCATTGTCTCACTATTCTTTCTTTTTTCCTATTTTGGCTCTTCTCTTAGAAGTATGCTGAATCCTCTAGGCCAGGCACAGTGGCTTACACTTGTAATCCTAGCACTTTGGGAGGCCAAGGTGGATGAATTGTTTGAGGCCAGGAGTTGGAGACCGGCTTGGGCAAAATGGAAAAACCCCATCTCTACTAAGAATACAAAAATTAGCCAGGTATGGTGGTGCATGCTTGTAATCCCAGCTATTTGGGAGGCTGAGGCACAAGAATTGCTTGAACCCAGGAGGCAGAGGTTGTAGTGAGCCAAGATTGTGCCACTGCACTGTCTCAAAAAAAAAAAAAAAACACAATGTGTTGGATTCCCTAAACTATCCTTTCTCCCTTAAGTCTTCATTCTTCTGTGTGTGTATACATATATATATATATATGTGTGTGTGTGTGTGTGTGTGTGCATGCACATGTGTGTATATGTGTATATATATGTATCTACCTTGTGCTTTATTCTAGATGAATTCCTCAATACTATCTTCCATTTATTAATTGTTTCTCCTACTGTATCCCTGTAGAATTTATTTTCTTCATTGTGATTACAATTTATTTTTATTCTTATTTTATTTTTGAGACAGGGTTTTGCTCTGTTGCCCAGACTGGTGTGCAATAGTATGATTATGGCTCATTGCAGTGTTAACTTCCCAGGCTCAAGGGATCCTCCCACTTTAGCCCCCCAAGTAGCTGGGACTGCCGGTACATGCCAGCATGCCCAGCTAGTCTTTTTTTTTCCTTTTGGAGAAACAGGGTCTCATTATATTACATAGACTGGTCTCAAACTTACAGGCTTGAGTGATCCTCCCACTGTGGCCTCTGAAAGCACTGGGATTACAGGTGTGAGCCACCGTGTCCAGTGTTTATAATTAAAATGGTAAGATTTTTATTTCTAAGATTTATACTTGGTTCTTTTTTATATTCACCTGCTTTTGTTTTGTTTCCATCATTATTTGTTTCATAAATTCTTGTTCTCTTTTAACAGATGACAGCTTTCATTATCTCATTGAGAACCTTAAACATTTTTTTTAAATTGCATTTTAGGTTTTGCGGTGCATGTGAAGAACATGCAAGTTTGTTGCATAGGTACACACATGACAGTGTGATTTGCTGCCTTCCTCCCCATCACCTATATCTGGCATTTCTCCCCATGCTATCTCTCCCCAACTCCCCACCCCCCACTGTCCCTCCCCTATTTCCCCCTGACAGATCCCAGTGTGTGATGCTCCCCTCCCTGTGTCCATGTGTTCTCATTGTTCAACACCCACCTATGAGTGAGAACATGAGGTGTTTGATTTTCTGTTCTTGTGTCAGTTTGCTGAGAATGATGGTTTCCAGGTTCATCCATGTCTCTACAAAGGACACGAACTCATCATTTTTGATGGCTGCATAATATTCCATGGTGTATATGTGCCACATTTTCCATGTCCAGTCTATAAATGCAAATCAAAACTACATTGAGATACCATCTCACACCAGTTAGAATGGAGATCATTGAAAAATCGGGAGACAACAGATGCTGGAGAGGATGTGGAGAAATAGGAACACTTTTACACTGTTGGTGGGAGTGTACATTAGTTCAACCATTGTGGAAGACAGTGTGGTGATTCCTCAAGGACCTAGAAATAAAAAATTCCATTTGACCCAGCAATCCCATTACTGGATATATATCCAAAGGATTATAAATCGTTCTGCTATAAGGACACATGCACACGAATGTTCATTGCAGCACTGTTTACCTTAAACATACTTAAAGTCTTTTCCAGACTGGCTCATTATATCAATTTTGATTGAAATTAATACATCCAATTATTAATTTTGTTGACTTTCTTAGGATAAGTTTATTTCATATGTGTCTTTTTGTTGTTGAGATATAAATCACATACTATAAAATTCACCCCTTTAAAGTATATAATTAACTGATTTTAAATAAACTCACAACATTATGCAACTATCACCACTACCTAATTAAAAACACTTTCATCACCCCCGCCAAAGAAACCTCATATTCATTGGTAGTCACTTCCTATTTCCCACTCTATTTTACCCCTGGAAACCACTTATCTACCTTTATCTACAAATCTAAGGATTTGCCTATTCTGAACATTTTATATAAGTAGAATCATATGATATGTGGCCTTTTGTCTCTGGGTTTTTCACCTAACATAATGTTTCATCTTATAGAATGAATCAGTTACTTCATCCTTTTTAGGGATGAATAATATTCCTTTGTATGGACAAACCACGTTATTTAACCATTCATCAATTAATTGATGGGCATTTGGGTTGTTTCTACTTTTGGGATATCGTGAAAGCTGCTATGAAAATTGTGTACAAATTTTTGTGTGGATATATGTTTCCCTGCTAAAATATTGCATTTAAGCCATATCTGGAAGTAAAATTTTTATTTCAGTTATTGTATTTTTCTATTCCAGAATATCTAATTGGTTCCTTTTTATAATTTTCTACATTTTTCTTGATATTCTCTATTTGGTGAGCCATCATTCTCATGCTCTCTTCTTTGGACATAGTTTCCTTAGCTCATTGAACATAATTTAAATAAATGATTTAAAGTCTTTGTCTATTGGAGGCTTCGTCAGGAGGATTGCTTGAGCCTAAGGAGTTTGAGACCAGTCTGGGCAACATGGCAAGATCCTGTCTCTACCAAAAACAAAAACAAACAAAAAAACAACCAAAAATTAGCCAGGTGTAGTGGTTTGCACTTGTGGTTCTAGCTACTCAGGAGATTGAAGCAGAAGGATTGTTTGGGTCTGGGAGGTTGAGGCTGCAGTGAGTCATGTTTGTACCACAGCACTCCAGCCAGTGCAACAGAGCGAGACCCTGTCTCACACACAAAAGAAGAAGAAATAAATAAATTAGAAAAATAAAGTCTCTGTCTAGTAAGACCAGTGTGTGGTATTCTTCAGAAACAGTTTCTATTGATTGATCTGTTTCCTGTAAATAGGCCGTACTTTCTTGTTTCTTTATTATTATTAATTGATTGATTTTTCTTAAGTCTCCTTGCAAATAAAATACTTTCTTGTTTCTTTAAATATCTCTTAATAATTTGTGGAAAATTGGAAATTATAAATTTGGCAATTCTGAAAATCAGATTCTCCAGGATTTGTTGTTACTGTTTGTTGCTTTTGTTCATTTCTTTAGTAACTTTTCTGAACTAACTCTGTAGAGTCTGTGTTACTAGTTGTGTTTAGCCATCTAAGTCTCTTACCTTAGTGGTGAGCAAATGATTGGATAGAGATTTCCCTAAAACTCTTGCAATCAGTAAATCTCCCTCTCTTTGTCAAAGGACTGGTGTGTGTGTGTGTGTGTGTGTGTGTGTGTGTGTGTTGGTGCATGCTTTCTAAACTCAGCCAGGCTGTTAGCAACTCTGTCTAACCCTTCACTTCTTATTTGTGCAAGATCTCAAGGTCAGCCCAAGGTGGGAGCTTAGCACCTTCTTAGGTTTTTCCTGAGTCTGTGCACAGCCCCAGGCATGTGTATAGGCCTTTGCATGTGTGTGGCCTTCTAGAGTGCCAGGAACATGTGAAAACTTTTTAAAGCCCCTATGGACATCTCATGCCTCAGCTTTTTCTTTTAAGCTTTTTGTTTAGCCTATTGTTTACCCCAATTATCTAACTGCCTTGGGAAGCTACAAATGTAATCAATTGCCTCTAATTGTTTTTAACAAACACCCCTAGGGAAAAAGCTTTTTGTACTGTGTGACCCTTAAGTCAGGTCAAATAAAGACAGTTCTTTAAAGTGAGGGCTTCCAGACAACTGTTAGGCTTGTCATAGGATGACAATTTTCTGGAAATGAGGCTTTGAAGGAACACCAACCCTGTTATGCTCTCATGGTGGCTGGCAGTCTGCTGATTTTTACTATGATTTTAGGCTGCTAATTTTCAAGGCTACTGTGGAGCTGGAGAGCATGAGATGGAAACAGGGCAAATTAAAATACCACACTTGCTGCCTTTACTAAGATTTAGCTGTTTTTCCTTGATAATTGTTCCCCAGATTGCTACAAGAACTTGATTAACTACCAGACTTCTAAAAACGTTGATTCTAAAAATTTTTTGCTAGTATTCTCATGACATATTTGAGGCATTAGCTCTTCCATTTTACTGATATCAGCTTTTCAGTTGTTTTTAAATTTTGGTATACAGGTTCATTTTGAATGGGGGAGCTCTTTCTCTTACCCTACATTCCTCCCTGTCTAGCAGTTATGTGGCTGTCTCCACCCAGCCCCTTGGGACCCTTAGTTCAGAGCCATGTTTTGCATTAGCAGGCTGGAGCTCCAGTGATGACACTGGGGATACTGCAGATACTTTCATCAAGCCAGCAGCTTGATTGATGTCCTGTTGGTAAGGATCTGTCCTCCCTCTGTCTCCCTAAGCTTGCAGTTTCATATGGGATATAACTGGAATTTGTCAGCAGACAATTTCAGCTTCCTGTCAAGAGCAAAACATACCCATGCAAACCCCTGGTTTGGAGCAGGGATCCCGACTCAAGTGCCCCACCTCATGTTGAAGGCTGTTACTTCTGGTAACATCCTAGAATCCAAATTCACACTTTTTTTGTTTGCTTTCCAACCTTCAGCCCAGGAGGCTCATAGGTACAGCCTCCTCTTCCTACTTTTTATTTCCAGTCCATGGAGATTCTTCTCATTTCAAGCATGCCTATGTGTTTTTAAGTTTCCCTCTTTACATTTTATATATTGTTACTGTGTGTTTGGAGGGAGAGGGCTAGGGGGTGTAGGAGTAGGCAAAACACAAGCAAACACTGTTATCTTGACTATGCGTTGTATAAAATCTGCCATCATTTAAATTTTTTAATGATTTTTTAGCTTGAGACAGTATCTGTTGATTTTCTGCTTTGATAGAGGAGGAAATTAACCTAAAATGACTAAAAATGATAATACATATCTAGGTCATGCTTACACATTGGGGGCAGTACTCCTGGGTATATTTCTCTGACAAAACTACACCAGCTTTTTTCAAAGTTGTGTAAATACACCAAACATCTATCTTGATTTTGCATTTTAGGAAAACACAGAAATAAGACGCCAATCACCATAATGAGGAAATTTTCCTTTCCTTTTGTCAGGCACATTTTATGAGGGTGAAGAGGTGGCTCTGTGGAGGATAGAAGTAAATCCCAGAAAAACCATGGTGTCACCCAATTGCAATACTTACACGCATACCTATGAACCTGGATGAAAAACTGTAATGTCCAACTGAGTAAAATTTCATGAACTAGAAGTGTAAGGAATAGATGAGCCTAATCCAATTTGACCAAGTTTTATTGAATTTTTACACGGTACAACTTGTGCTAGGCAGTGAGAGGATGTAGATGTGAGCAGAGACCATTCCTGTTCTCTGGGAGGTGGGAAGGGAAGTAAAATAACTTGAGGGCTCATAGTGTGGTCTATGTGGGCTTGATATCCTTCAGAGAAGTTTTTTCTGAGTACAGGCCTGAGGACCAGGCAACTCCTATGGCCCCTGAATACTTAAGAACAAATCTCACCTGTACATCCTGTTGAAACCCTCACCATGAGGAAGCAATTAGTGGCTTTACTTGAAATTTTCCTATTGACTTTTTGTCAACATGGTCCCACTGACGTTAGATCAACTCAGTTCTCCAAAAATGGAACTAATATTAATTGGCTAAGGACACAGCTCTGAAGGGTACAGAAATTCAGTTATTTTAATGTTAAGATCTAGAGGGGGTACAGATGTAGTTTCAGGTAAACTTCTTTCTAACAAACATAAAATCAAACCTTCTCTTGAGCGTGTGTTCTCTTAAGTTCTGGAGAAGAGTGTGGGAGGTGCCTCTAGGAGCAGATGGGTGACACCAGCCTGGGAATCGGGAGAGCAGCTAGGTTCTCATAAGCCATCTCTCATCCGACTCTTCCAAACCCTGTGCATACTGAGGCCAGCATTGTCCTTATAGAGCACAGTCTAACTCTGTGTTTTAGATCAGGGGTCCCCCACCCCAGGGCTGTGGACTGGTACTGGTCCCTGGCCTGTTTGGAATTGGTTCACACAGCAGGCGGTGGTTGAGCAGTGGGCGAGTGAGCATTACTGCCTGAGCTCTGCCTCCTGTCAGATCAGTGGCAGCATTAGATTCTCATAGGAGCATGGGAATTGTAAGCTGTGTGTGCCAGGGAGCTAGGTTGCATACTCCTTATGAGAATCTAATGCCTGATGATCCGAGGTGGAACAATTTCATCCCAAAACCGTCTCCCCAACCCCCTGTCCATGGAAAAATTATCTTCCACAAAACTGGTTCTTGGTGCCAAAAAGATTGGGGAACGCTGTTTCAGATAGTCCATTCACCTGTCTAGAACACGTCCATGACTTTCCATTGGTTTCTGGATAAAGGACTCTGCCAGCCTCTTTCACCACTCTCCTTCTGCCTTAGACTTGGCCCCAGACACACCCAGCTGCTTGCAGATCTGTGGATTCTTTCAGCATCCATACCTGTATCTATGCTGTGCTGTATACCTGGAGATTCATCCCTGCCCTTCCCTCTAGGAAGCCTTCGCTCCAGTAACAGTGATCAGCAGCTAGTATTGGCTAGGATAATTGTGGCAGTGCCTAACAGAGACCAAATAACAGTAGTTGGCATAAAATAGTAGTTAATTTGTTTCTCACCTAGAAGTTCTAGTTAGTAGGAAGGCTCTGCTTTACAAAGCTGCCTGTAAGGCAGGTTCCTTCTGTGTCTGTCTAGGATGTATTTTTTATCTGCATGGTTCAAGGTGGCTTTCATTTGTCACTGTTATGAGGAAAGGCTTCTGGGACGAAGGGCAGAAATTAGTCCTCCAACATGGAAAGGACAGGCAAGCAGGAAGAGCAGGCGTCCTCTCTTTCAAAGGCATGGCCTGGATGTTGCACACATCGTCGCACACTTGCCATTAGCCAAGACTGACTCACATGGGCGCAAAACCCAGCTGCAAGGAAGGTGGGGGAGTCTCATTTTCATTCTGGGAAGGCTCTGTTCTTATGAGAGAAAAGGGAAAGTCTGGCACTGGAGAATGAGCGTATGAGGATGAGGGCTGTGAGAACAGAAAGACCACCCAAAAGGAATGAAGATGAAGACCTAACCAGTCCAACAAGAGGGTGACATCAAAGATGAATAGATGGCAAGAAATGTTGAGGAAATCTACACCTACCCATGGAAATCTTCCTGTGTGAAATGCCCTCCCGTTTCCTTCCTCATTTCTCCAGACCCGATTTATACTTAATTTCCTCATGGAGGCCTCTACTGATAACTTCAGTCTTTCTTGGGTCTAGATAAAAAGTCTCTGGGTTACTAACTGGGCCAATATGACTATAATTATCTTCTGTTGATGACTCTTATGAAACAGGTAATTTAAGTACATATACATATCTCATTTTCTTCTCACCATGCCTTTATGAGACTTTTAATTTTTTTTTTTTTTTTTTTTTTAAAGAGACAGGGTTTCACTCTGTCACCCAGGCTGGTCTCCACCTCCTGGCCTCAAGCGTGATTCTCCCGCCTTGACTTACCTGAGTGCTGGGATTACAGGTGTGAGTCACTGCACCTGGCCTCTTGTTAGACTTTAAGGGGTTCAGTGAAAATCACTCTCTCTTCCCTTCTGAAATGAGGACCAATTGAGAAATAAGATCAGGAGACTGGTGCTGGAGATCAATGTTAGCTTTTTATTAATAAATGGATTGAAGAGCATGGCTTAGAATTTGTGGTCAAAGGGCTGGTTAAGAACCCTCTTTGCACCCATACAGAGTCCCATACAAGGTCCCCCACACAGACCTCGGAAAAGCCTAGTGGGGGAAGTTTGGGCTTCAGAGTCACTCATCTACCAAGGATTCCTGCATAGCACTGGTGTGGAGAAAAGGGATGAAGAGGAAACCCCTAGTCTTACAGACTTTTAATAACTTAGCTCTGCCCACCAAGAACCGTGGTCCCAGGAGTGTGTGGCCCCACATCAGGTAACTCATTTACTTCCCCTCTGAGGGGTGGAAGAGAAAGGGGTAGGGCAAGAGGCCAGGAGTGTTACCCTTGCCTTCCATCCACGTGGAAATGAGAGGCAAAGGAACGAAGTTTCTGCCGTAACAATCTCTAATGAGAGGAATTGCCTTGCCCATGTTACAGGTGAGGAAATCAGCACCGCAAGAAGTGCCATGACTTGCTAAGGTCACTGAGATGTCATCCAGATGACAGAGAATTTTGGAACCAAATCTGTCTAGCCTTGGCCATTGTCACTAGCTGTAGTAGATTATAGTCTCTTTGAGAGAAGCATTGTAATCACGCATCTCTACTTCCCTAGCAGCAGCTAGCAAAATGTCTATTCATGAAAAGACTCACAGCACAGAGTTTGGTATAAAGGCTCCAGGTTCTGGTCCATGTATGTTGCCTCTTTGTCCTTGTCTCATATTCAGCCAATCTCTCTTTCTTTTTTTTTTTTTTTTTAAGACAGAGTCTCGCTCTTGTTGCCCAGGCTGAAGTGCAATGGCACAATCTCAGCTCACCGCAAACTCTATCTCCTGGGTTCAAGTGATTCTCCTACCTCCGCTTCCCGAGTAGCTGTGATTACAGGCACCCACCATCATGCCTGGCTAGTTTGTGTTTGTAGTAGAGATAGGGTTTCTCCATGTTGGTCAGGCTGGTCTTGAACTCCCGACCTTAGGTGACCCACCCGCCTCAGCCTCCCGAAGTGCTGGAATTACAGGTGTGAGCCACCATGCCCAGCCAGCCAATCTCCTTACCAGGACAATTCGCCTCAGAGCAGGAACCAATGATACTACCTGGGGACCTTGTCAATCCCGCTGCCTCTGAGCAGTCCCTTGTTGGGTTTATAGATTGAGGCACTTCGTTGTATTTTTTTGAAATCCACTTTCTCCCTTGAGCCTCCTACCAGGGAGGAGGGAAGAACAGGGTGGGGAAGAGATTATGGGCAGTGTGGGATTAAGGACCGTGGGTGGGCCAGGCTGGTGGTTTAGTTGGTAATCCTTCAAACAAATATCCTTAAACATTTGCCCAACATGTATTTCAAGAGGAGAGAGACTGACTGTTAGTAGAAATTTCACAGAAAAAGAAATTCTCTTACTCATTAATCTTGGAGCCGGCGTGGTAGCTCACGTCTGTAATCCAGCACTTTGGGAAGCTGAGGCAGGTGGATCACAAGGTCAGGAGTTTGAGACCAGTCTGACCAATATGGTGAAAACCTATCTCTACTAAAAATATAAAAATTAGCTGGGTGTGGTGGCAGGCACCTGTAGTCTCAGCTACTTGGGAGGCTAGGGCAGGAGAATCACTTGACCCGGGAGCCAGAAGTTGCAGTGAGTTGAGATTGTGCCACTGCACTCCAGCCTGGGCAACAGAGTGAAACTCTGTCTTAAATAATAATAATAACATCTTGGGCAGAAGTTGTGGTGTCAACATCTAGAAAAATGCCTGCCCAATATTTCCCACTTTTCTGTCTTTAGACTCTCTAGCGTTTTCTTTTGCAACTTGCTAATCTGTACAACTTTTGGCAGGTATGTTAAAGGATTTTCTATTTAGATGATGAAAGAAGTCACTCATTCCCAGTAAACAGCCCCACTCCGTGGAACCCATCTTTACAGAACTTCTGGTGCCTCCTAAAGAACAAGGGGCTGTGCTTGGAAGAAACGCTGTATTTTTATCTTCCACTGGAGGGCGCTGTCTACTTTGGTGGAAGTGGAACCACCTATTATTCCACCAATATATTCTAGCAGTGTCTCCGCTCCCCTGGTGAATGTGCACCCTGGGCAGTTGTCCAGGAGTCCACTCCTCAATTTGGCTTCTTCCAAGGTCCCACAGGGCAGTAGTGTCAGGGTTCAGATGAGACCCCAGGCGGTGTCATTTCTACTGAGCCGGGCCACTGAACTCTAAGAGTTCTTGTCACTCTGAAAAGAATGCTTTTCAGGGAATACCCCAGCCTTACCCCATATATGTGTATCTGTTACACATTCCTGTACTGTCTGTGACTCAATTTCCATGACTTTGCACGCTTTGCGTTTGAAAAAATATAAACTGGGCATCTTTAAAATTGAATCTGCTTACGAGGTCATGACTTCTGCCTCTTGCTCCACTGCCCCACAGTCTCCCGAGTTGTCAGCACACGGCTAAAGTAGGGCTTCTCCAAGCTTAATGTGCAAAGAAAATGGCTGGTATCCAGTGAAATACAGATTCTGATTCACTAGGCCTTGGCCGTGGGCCTGAGATTCTGCATTTCTAATAAGCCCTGCCTGGTGTCACTACTGGTTGATGTACCACATTTCAGATGTCAAGACTTGACGTATTTATCCCATCGTGGAGTTGTCTAAGTTTTGCATATGGGAGGTTCCCCGCCCCCAACTCTTCCCACCCCACCCCCCGCCCCCAACTCCTCCCCACCCCCACCCCCGCCCCTATAAACTCAAGGAGGCTGGTCAATATCTATCTGGAGCTTTGCCTCTTCCTTTGTTTTCATCAGTTGCTCCTGCAGGGCCCTCTCCCTGGCTTGGCTCCATCTCATCTATTCCTCTTTCCCCAGTTGGGCAGCCATGAAGCATCGTGTTGATGCTTGTGTCTGCCACATCTGTCCCCTGAGTGCTCTTTCACTATCACACAGAGTCACTTCTTTTCATTTTCTCTGATCCTGCCTTTTCATTGAGAGCCTGAATCAGGACACAACAAAGGATATCATCATGGCAATGACAGGTGTCACCTGTGCATAAAGTGCTTTCATGCCCACAAGGTATTATTGGTAGAGGCTACGGACCAGGGCTCCACATTCTACCTGCATGTGTTCAAATCCTGTCTCTGCCACTTGCCAGCTGGGTGGCCTCGGCTTAGTTACTTAACCTCTCTGTGTCTTAGTTTCCTAATTTGCAAAATGTGGCTGATGCTGCTTTGTGAGGTCCTTGTAAAGATGAAAGAAGATGTATATGAGGCATCTAGAATAGGCTTGGCAGTAGTCACTTGACTATAGTCAGCAATGTCGTGATTCCTTTATCCTGTGGGAAAGGTGAATTATTACTTCCATTTTAAAGTTGAGGAACTTGAGGCCCAATGAGGAGAAATGACTTGCACTCAAGAGCCCACAGAATGGCAGCACAGCAGGGAGCCAACTCTGACTCCAATTCCAGTGCTCACTGCACCCTCTCCACGCTTCCAAACACGGAGTTTCATTACCATCCACTCACAGCCCTGAGTGTGACTGTTTTCCAGGCATGCTGCTGATCTTTCGTTTTCTCTTTCCTTCTCATGGAGCATTTCCAGCTAGAGTGATTCATGATCTGGGACCGCATGGCTCCCATTAACTTCGAGGAAAGTCATAAGGCAAAACCCGCATCAATCAAGCCTCCAAATTACTCATCCATCTTTGCAGGTGACACATGGATTAAGATGAACGTGGAGTGCAGTGGGTATCATAGAATAACTATTTAGATTTATGAAAATAATGTCAGAGCTTACACCAAGTCCCCAAATGGAAGCTTGTTCTATTTTCACGGCATGGTTAAACTTCAGGGATAAGAGACAGAATATCACAATCCAAGGGCCTTGGAGCTTGAAGTCGGAAGGGCTGGGACTCCCAGTGCCACTATTTGCTAGACTTTTGACAATCAGCAAGCCCTTTAACCCCTAAGAATCTGTTTTCTCATTTTATTATTCATCCTTCAAACAGACCAAAGAGTGAGTTATTATCCCCATTTCACAGATGTGGAAACTGAGGCACAGAGAGGGTAAGTGACTTGCTCAAGGTGACAAGACCACCAAGGGATAAAGCAGGGCTTCACACCCCTATATCTGAGTCCAGAAACCTATATCCTTGTACCACTCTATCTCATAAATGAGACAGTGAGTCGAAAAGCACCAGATACTGAGTAAGAGCTTAATAAACCTTTACTGAATCTGAACCTTGAGGATGAAGCCCACATATCTTATCGATCTTTTTTTTTTTTTTGCCTTATCCTTATTTTTTACCGTAATACCTAGTAGGTTCTCAATAGGAGTTGGGTTCCATTATTCCCCCATGGAAATGGTTCTGTTTTTATTTAATGATTTACTTAGATGCATTTTAATATGCAGACCACAATGCTCCTTGTACAATATCTGCTGGACTGCGAGGCGCGGGCATTCATTATTTTATGAGACACATATGTCATGCATAGCACAAGCCCTTTTCTTAAACCAACACAACATGCAAATAGAAATTTCATGTAAAATCACATTCAGACAGTCTCAAACTAGAAACAGATGTCTGAAAAATAAGAACGCCAGCCTTATTAAATATTTTATCATCAAATATTTCATACATTTCAAAAATGTCATCTGTGAAAACACAGAAATACCGCCTCAGGAGAACCAAAATATTTAATCACTTTCAAGAAATTCTTAAAAATAAGTCTTCACCTCAGAACTATTCCAGGCAGAGAACAAATTTCCAGGTGCTGCAAGCTATATTTATTATATTTTCATCAAAATCAGTAACCTAGTTGAAGGAGATACAGTAATCAGTAAGGTCATTATTAGGTAAGATAATGACTTCTGAATGAATTCTCTCATTAATCTCATTATGAAATGGTAATGGTACCTGACTAATCATGCCGGAGGGGAGAGCTGTGTTGAATCAGAGCAAAATTAAGGCTGTAATCCCAGAGCTGCCCCCACCATTTCTTCATGAAAGCCTCACTCGGGGTTTGGGGATGAGCTTGAAGCCTCTGACAGGGCAGCCTGTTGATCTGAAGGTTGGGGCACCTCACGTGGCCAGGGGCAGAGCGAGATGGCTGAGTAGCAGTCAGGAAAACCAGCCTCTTCCTGCTTCTGTCGTCTACTTCCTGGGTGCTTTCCGACAGGTCATGCCTGCCTCTGGGCTCCATTTCTGGCTTCCACCCTCACCCCTTTTATAGAGTCCATTCTCTACCCAGGAGCCAGCATGACCCTGAAACACATCAGCGTGGTCATGTCACTCCCAGCAGTGGCTGTGCATCTCACCTAGAAAAGGGGCCATATTCCTATAGAGACCACCCCACTGTGTCACCTGCCTCCATTGCCCCTATATACACCACCCTGCTGTGTCACCTGCCTCCATTGCCCCTCTGACCTTATCTCCTACCGTCTTCCCTGTCACTTGCTTCACTTCAGCAACACTGACTTCCTTGCTGTTCCTGGGACACTCCAGGTGTATATTTGCTGTCCCTCTGCCTGGATTATCCCCACCCCCATCCCATGTGTCCACATGACTCACCTCCTCCCCTCTTCCAAGTCTTTGCTCAAATGTCACCTTCAGCAATGCCTACCATGACCACCATATTGACCCACCCCTGCAAACTCTGCGTCAGCACCCCAATCCAGGTTTTCTTTCTCCACATCCTCACTGCCTTCTGACACACTATACAATGTATTGTTTCTTGTCTGTGTCTCCCACCCCCACCCCTCCCAACCCCGCTGGAATGTAAGCTTGAGAGCTAGGATCCTGGTAGACTCATTGACATGCCTGGCACGCAGCAGATGTGCAACTGCTCTGATAAATGTGGAATTTATCACATGCTTGTAGATCCCCAACCTTGCTGGACACTCAGGGAGGAACCCCAGTGTGTGAGACAGATGGCCGGGGATGACTAAGTGTACATACATTCACTGCAGTGAGGCCCTCTGTTGGTGGGGCTGGCTTTGCTTTTTCATCCTGTTAGAAATGGGAGCCTCATCAAGTTCCTTTAGAGATTCTGAAGAGACTAGCCTGAGAACACACACACTGGGTGGACATGTCTGGAGTCAGAGAAATCTCAACAGCCAGGAGAGCTGGGCCAAATAGAGTGAGATGGAATTGATAGAGATGAGAGGGAAGCCTTGTCCCGGGAGCCAGTGCCATTGTGCAGGTGCAGACTGTGGGTGATGGGCTTCGGCAGGCACAGGCATGCAAAGATCTCAAGGGTGTCAGCGGATGGGAATTTGGGCTGTTTGCGTAGATTCCTCACGACAAAAATGAGACCAGTGGCAATCTCATACTGATCATCCCTGGCGCAACCATCTAGAATCAAGTGAGGGCTGCAGTTTACGTTGGTGCCAAAGATAAAATGGAACATGACGTTGTGGGGAGATAGTTTTCATTAAATGCTCGATGGGTTAAGTTCTGAATTAATGTTCGAATATATTTGTTTCTCTGTGCTCCATTTTATGGGGAGGCAATAATAAATTGTCCAGAGCTAATAGGGAGCCTGAAAACTATACCACCAAAGGGACATTGAAAAAATAAAGGGAAATTTAACCTGAATAACAGAAAGCAGGGTGAAAATAAGCCTCATCTTAATAACTGCAGGACTAACACGTGAAAGCTGGATTACTTTAATACTGCTTCAGAACAAGGATTGCTGATAACCAATCCAAGCACCACCATGTGCCACTTCCAACCTAGTGGCAAACATCAATTGATCATAGATGCTTTCCTATAGAGCCAGACCAAGTCCCAGAACCCTTTCCAACACAATGTTTCAAACTCACTCAAATTGAATGCAGTGAACACAGAAGACAAAATAAAATTGTGACACTTTGGCTAGAACAATGATTGAGAGCTCATTAACATTAATAAAAACACATTTTGTTAGAAGCAAAGATGGAGTATCCTGGGATGTGGGGGGCAGTGAGTTTCTAGAACATCATTGTTTAAGAAGAGGCTGTTTCTCTCCCTTCCCTCCCATTATGGTGTCCAGTGACAAGGTTAGCATCTGAGCCCTCACTGGTTCACGGGATGCATTTCCAGTGTTGAGAGCTCAGGCCCGTGGTTATATCTGACAAATCACCTTAACAGCTAAGGATAGTGATTAGTGATCAAGACTAGGAGGCACCGTTCCTTCAGTGCAGTAACGGTGTGGAAATGCTTCCTGGTTGCTCCCAGGAAGTTCTGCCATTTTCCCCTGCTAACCAAGGTCCCCATGTCAACAGCTCTTGCTGGTACTACATTCCTTGGATTTTGGCTCATATACTACTTAACATCCAGATTCAGTGGTTCATCTTGTATCACCCCTGCTCCAGGGCCTTTTTGCCAGTGACTATGCGTGTCTGTGGTGAGCTTACACCCTGGCAACCTCAGCCATGTTTCCTGCTAGGGCATATGGGGACTTCCAGCTCCTCTATGTGATACAGAGAAAGGAACTGGGCTCTCTCTCAGCCCAGTTATACCACACCTGAATTCCTTCCAGCTACCCACGTTGGTGCAAGAGTGCCCTATAAAGGTGCTGCCTCCCAGAGTAATGAAAGGTACGATGGCACATAAGTGTGTTTCCCTTCAACCTTCCACCTGCGATATACGTAAGACTTTTCTACCACCTATTCCTTCCCTGCTCCCATCCTGGGATTTCCACTGTGAAGAGAGCCAGGACACTTGAGTCTCCACTTGGCGTATTTCCTCCTCTCTCATTTTTTCTTTCCTTCCCCTTTCTCTCTGATGGAAACTTACCTTATCAATCATCATCTTCTCTATAATGTGACTTTATGGAAAAATCGCACAATCCGAGATCACCAGGCTCTAGTTCTTGATGGTAAAGGAGCATTTAGAATTTAAAGCACTTGAATCTTTCTTAACAAAACCTATCTTTTAAGCTATTGCCTCAAAACTCTAGTCCGATTTAAAGTAGAACAATGATTTTTTTGGCCTAAATGCCAGGTGGTACTCACACCTGTTTCTGAAGAAATAAAGATTGTTCATTTAATGAATGGAGAGACACAGGACAATATGACTCATGTGGAAGGAAAAACATGATTTTCTATCTTAAAAAGTTGTTTTCTGTGGAATAACCAAAGTGCATAAGAATATTTGTGTTCAAGAGTGTTTACTGTAGTATTATTTATCATTAAAATAAAATTGGAAGCGACCTGAATGTCCAAGAAGAGGAGATCTGTTAAGTTGGGGTTTTTAATGTTATCGTAGGATATTGTTCATTCACATGGGTAAAATTTTATAACACATGATTAGACGAAGAAAGCATATTATAAAACAGCATATTCAATATGATTATATTTTGTAAAAAATGTATATAACTATCTCTGGATGATAAAATGATGAGTGATTTTTTAAATGTTCTTCTTTGAGCTTTTTCATATTTTTCAAATTACTATTGAACATATATTAGTCTTGTGGTCAGAAACAAATGATAAATGCTCTGTTTGTTTCGTGGAGAAGAAAATGCAGGTGATCTCTTGATGGGGATGAGAAAGCACAGAGGATGCTGTGACCATTTTAGTCTCTCCAAGTCTGAGAGATTCTAGTTCTGCGATGCCCCCAGCTTTGGCCTCTGGCTGTGTGATATGATAAGAGGATGGAAAGATCCACTCCAGGTTTGGTGGTTCCCAAGCCCTTGGACAATAACCAGTGCTCCAACCAGCACAGAAAGTGCCTGCTCCCCATGAAGCCTTCCCACCATGGTGACACTCCAATTTATTACAGAACCATGGGGCCAAGAGAGCTTTCTGCCTGTGCTCAAACCTTTAGTACCCTGGAGCTTCAATCTTTTATGAAACAGCTTTTCATTTTTTCCTTCTTTACTAAGGGCTTTTACAAGCCACGGAGTGGTTCTTTGTGCATCAATTTTTAATCTTGTTAAGGTTTTTTTTCCACTTGACCAATCCTCAGTTTATAAATAACACATCAAAAATTTGTTCCAATTCTTTCTGTAAGCTTTGTTTGTTTGCATTTGTTTAAAAATGGTCTTTTACTGAGAAGAAAGTGGTGAACACATCACTGTCTGCCCATGTCCTCCCCCGTGTACAAACTTTCCATGGTCCCTATCGCCAGTCTATGGAATAACCAACGTGCATAAGAATATTTGTGTTCAAGGGTGTTTAGTATAGTATAGCCAGCCCAGACTTCTCTGCACAGCGCTCAAGGCCTGCCATGACCTGGCTGAACCATCCTTTCTAGCTCAGTTCCTCCCCTCATTCTCCCAACACCCCCAGAATCCAGGAACAACTGCTGTTCCAGGCCGTGTTCCACTTTGCAGTCTTCCTGCCTGTGCTCACCCCATGTCCTCTATTGGGAGTGCCTGAAAAGACTTGGAATGGTTTTGATTTAACATGTTTCTGTATGGTTCTGAGTTGTTTCGGTTTCTGACTTACTTGATTTGCCTGGTTCCTTTGTGGATATGGCTACAGTTTAACAGAGTCTGGACTTGTGGGTCAGACAGATCTGTGTTTGAATTATATTCTGTGGCATTGGTCAAGAATTGATAGCTTCATTCATCTATTCATAAAATGGAGAGAGTAATGCCTACCCAACAGACCAGTTATAAGAAGAAAAACAATTGCTTATGTAAAAGTATGGAGTAATGGGCTTGCACAGAGGAAAATCTCAAAAATTATGAAATCTGGGTCTTAGGTAATATTTGTGTATTCAGTTCCTCAAATATGTTTGAAACACCTGTATGTCCACCACCTAGATTCAACAGTTGTTAACATTTGGTCATATATGCTTGCTCTGTCTGAGTTATCTCGCTCTCTCTCTTTCTCTATTCATCTGGCTATCTATTATCTACATATCTATCTGTCTTCTGTCAATTTAGAGCTATATAACCATCTCTCTCTCTTTTTTGAGGGGGGAGCTATAGTACTTGAAAGAAGTTGCAGACATCATTCTTCAACACTCATGCATCTAAAAATAACATTCTCTTACGCAACCAAATGCCACTTTGCACCTAAGAACATTCACAATAATTCTATATTATCATCTAATATCAAGTCCTCATTAAAATTTCTTAATTGTCGCCAGGCGCGGTGGCTCACGCCTGTAATCCCAGCACTTTGGGAGGCCGAGGCGGGTGGATCACGAGGTCAAGAGATCGAGACCATCCTGGTCAACATGGTGAAACCCCGTCTCTACTAAAAATACAAAAA